>CANXYC010817671.1:0-10509 GCA_948193065.1 Aleurites moluccanus
ATCGTGTCCAACAATCAAATTAAGCAAATTATTAAGTCAAATGATGCATGTAGAACTCACCTCAACCTTCCAACAATCAATCGATTAGCCAATCTCACTAATTTCCTCCAAAATCCCCAATTTGGCTACTTGGAGAAATCAGTTTTCACAATCTACAATTTCACATCAAATTGATCATCAATTTATTGTTCTCTTATACCCAATTAACTATTTATATCATCTATTTATGAATCCCATCACTAATTTATCATATCATACTTCAAAGTTCCAAATAAACCCTAGAGTTTAGGGATTTCCATGAATTAGTGTTAATCTAGATACAATAACACTAAACCCATTTATTCCAACCTAAATAACATCTATTTAATCAATAAAATCCAACAAATAAACACTCACCTCAAATGAGTTACAATGGCAGAAATTTATCCTTCATTGCCTCTAAAATATTTCAGCTCTTTCCACAAGTTAAAACGGAAATATAATGGCCACAGAATGTCTATATGAATTTCCACAAATCTTCTCCAGAAATTTCGATGGAGGAAATCGTGAAATCTAATGAAAATAAGAAGAAACAGTGCTTCGGGTCCTTTAGAGAAAAGAGGAGCATGGTAGAACAGAGATGAAGAAATAATAAGTTTAAGTGTTTTAATTCTTTAGTTATTGCCCCTTATATAGACTACTGCCTCAGTAAAATCTGAATTAATTAAATTTCGTTCCGCCAATCCAATCAGTTGTTCCAGCTCGCAGTTTGCCAGCTCGCCAATGCCAATTTGCATATGCCTCTTTGCCAAACTCAGATCGCCAAACCCAGCTCGCCAATGCTTCTTCGCATTGCCAGCCCGTCATTCCACTTCGTATATGCTGGCTCGCCAACCCCAATTCGCATTTCCTAGTTCGCAAGTCCTCTTCGCATTCCAGTTCACATTTCCTCTTCGCATCCCAGTTGGCATTTCCTCTTCGCATCCCAGTTTGCATTTCCTCTTCGCACTTCCTCTTCGTATTTCCTCTTCGCATCCTAGTTTCCACAATGCCGACCCGCCATTGCCTCTTCGTAATGCCAGCTCGCCATTGCCTCTTCGCAATGCTAGCTCGCCATTTCCTCATCGTATTTCCTACTTCGCATTCTCACTTTGCCTTTTCCACTTCGCACTCCCAGCTCGCACTCCCACTTCGCATTTTCCTCTTTATAGGGCCAGCTAACCTGGCCAGCTTGCCAATGCTGGCTGGAAACCACTGCATTCAATTCACGAAAAAACGTCACAATTTCCTAACTCCTCATTTCTTTTTAACACTTAGAATGTTTTCACAGATATCGTTTCAAAATTCAATATATCACTCAATATTATACACTAATGTTTTCCATATTTATTTACTATCACTATCAAAATAATTAAAATAAGTAAAAATTCATACTTATTGCAAAATAAGTTAATTCATCCAATTCAATTTAAAAATTATACACACATATATATCCAAAAATGATATATGAGAATGGTAGGTGTTACACTGTCTCGCCAAACTCTCCTCACGAACTCTTCCTTGCGTATGCCACCTCGCAGATGCCACCTCGGCAATGCCTCTTCGCCTCTTTTCCAACTCGCTTTGCCTATCTCCCTCTTCGCCAAGTCCTATTCATGAATTGCCACTTCTCACATTCCCTCTTCGCATGATGCCTCTTCGCATAATGCCTCTTCTCCAAATCCTCTTCGCCAAAGCCTCTTCGCCAAAGTCTTCTTCGCACATGCCACCTCGCATATACCTCTTCACTAATTGCCACTTTGACAATCTCACCTCGCCACTTTTCCACTTCGCCAGCTCGCATTTTTGACTCACAAAATGCCACCTCGCATTTTGCCGGCTCACCATAATCAGATCCTACTAAGTTAAAACTTCTTCCTCGGCAACTTATACTTAACCAGTTTGCAATTGAGCTACAAACATACAAACTTCCTGATTCTTTTTTCCACTTAAAATAGACATACAAAGGCTCATCATATCCGAAATTTAAATCACAGAGACAATCACATAGACCATGGTGACTCTCTAAATATTATCCAAACTTACTGCCCCAAAAATCGATCCGAACAATCCTAATAATCTCCACTCTCCACTGAGTTATACTTATCCAAAAATCCTGAAATTTTACTCCCAACAACACAACACATAAAAAAACATTTTTCATGTTTACACCTTTGGCTCAATCTGCCTCAGTCATTCCCAGTAATTCCAAACAGACACAACTTCCTGCAGAAATACCCAACCAGATCAGTCCTACTCATAGGAACATAACTCATCACACACATAGAATTTTGCTAAGTCATTTTACAAAATTTTAGTTAAGACATAAACTCATAACTTTAATGTTTTACACTTTACCAAATTATTTCTTTAAGATTATGCAATTATCCTCACAAAATCCTGCAACTGCAAACTAGAAATTCTAGATTTCTCATACATTCATATTTGAAATTAATTAATTCTTCAAATATTCAATTTAATAAAAAAAATACAACAAAATTGGCAGATATTACAATTTTTTTTATCGTATTATGGCGTAGAGAGAGATATTGACCTTATTGGGTCAATTGCTTCACTAACTTTGAAGGATTCACCTTTATCATTAGCTATTTCAATTGCTCCATAAGGATGAACTTTTATGACTTTAAAAGGACCCAACCACCTCGATTTTAATTTTCCAGGAAACAACCATAACCTAGAATTGTAAAGCAAAACAAGTTTTCCTTCATGAATTTCTTTATGGATTAAATTCTTGTCATGCCATAATTTTGTACGGTCCTTATACAATTTTGCGTTTTCATAAGCATTCATCCTTAATTCTTCTAGCTCATTAAGTTGAAGTAACCTTTTCTGTCCCACCTTCTTCAAATCAAAATTCAGAGCCCTTGTTGCCCAATATGCCTTATGTTCAAGTTCTACAGGTAAGTGACATGACTTACCATAGATTAATTGGTAAGGTGTAAAACCAATGGGGGTTTTAAAAGCTGTTCGGTATGCCCATAGGGCATCATCCAATTTTAATGCCCAGTCTTTTCTTGAAGAAATAATCATCTTTTCTAGAATCCATTTGATCTCTCTATTACTTACCTCGACTTGCCCGCTATTTTGTGGGTGATATGGGGTAGCAACCTTATAAGTAGCCCCATATTTCCTCAAGAGACTCTCTATTACTTGATTACAAAAGTGTGAGTCTCCATCACTTATTAATGCTCTAGGAGTTCCAAACCTTGAAAAATTTATTTTCTTAAGCATTTTCTTGACCACCTTTGCATCATTGGTGATGGTGGGGATAGCTTCAACCCATTTGGATACAAAGTCCACCATTACCACAATGTACTTGTAACCCAAGGAACTAGGGAAAGGACCTATGAAATCCATTCCCCATACATCAAATAGTTCCACCTCAAGGATACCATTTAAAGGCATCTTATTTCTTCTAGAGATGTTACCTATCCGTTGGCATTTATCACATGTAAGCACAAAATCTCTAGCATCTTTGAATAGTGTAGGCCACCAAAAACCACATTAAAGTACCTTGGATGTTTTTTTAGATGTTCCAAAATGTCCTCCTACATTTAAGGAATGGCAATGCCTCAAAACATCTTGGGTCTCATCTTGGGGGATACATCTTCTAATCAAACCATCAGCACTCTTCTATAGAGCAAAGGTTCCTCCCAATAATAAAACCTAATATCATGTAAAAATTTCTTCTTTTGTCTGTAGTCCATCCCATAGGGTAGTACACCACTTACCAAATAATTTCCCATATCCGCAAACCATAGAAGTTCCTTGGAAGCTAGATTCATCAAATGCTCCCCATGGAATGTTTCATTAATTGGCACACCATCATCATTCTTTTTCAATCCGTCTTAATTTAGCCTAGATAGATGGTCTGCTACAAGGTTCTCACTTCCTTTTTTGTCTCTTACCTCCCAATTAAACTCTTATAACATAAGAATCCACCTTAGGAGCCTTGGTTTTGTGTCTTTTTTGCTTAAAAGGTACTTTAGAGCAGCATGATCCAAATATACTATCACTTTTTGCCCAACTAAATATGCTTTAAATTTATCAAATGCATAAACTATAGCAAGTAGTTCTTTTTTCGTGGTGGTGTAATTAATTTGTGCATCATCAAGCAACTTAATTGCATAATAGATCATATAAGGCTTACCTTCTCTTCTTTGTCCAAGCACAGCCCCTACTGCATAGTGGCTAGCATCGCACATTATTTCGAACGGTTGCGCCCAATTTGGCAGTTGTAAAATAAGTGCTGATGTTAGACCCTTTTTCAATGTATCAAAGGCTTCTTGGCACATATTATCAAATTCAAAAACTGCCTCCTTGGCTAGCAACTTATATAGTGGCTTGTCTATCTTGGAGAAGTTTTTAATAAACCTTCTATAAAAACCGGCATGACCAAGAAAACTCCTTATATCTTTGACACATTTTGGTGGGGGTAGATTTACAATTACCTCAATTTTGGCCTTATCAACTTCAATGCCCCTTTTTGATACTAAGTGGCCAAGTACTATTCCTTCGTATGCCATGAAATGGCATTTTTCCCAATTAAGTACAAGCCTATGCTCTTTACACCTGTTAAGCACTTTAGAAAGATTCTCTAGGCAATTTTCAAAGTTAGTACCATAAACACTAAAGTCATCCATAAAAATTTCAACACATTCATCAATAAGATCACTGAATATGGAAAACATGCATCTTTGAAAAGTAGTCGGAGCATTGCATAGGCCAAAAGGCATACGCCTAAGAGCAAAAGTACCATATGGGCATGTGAATGTAGTTTTAGATTGGTCTTCAAGATATATAGGAATTTGGTAAAACCCACTAAGACCATCTAAGTAGCAAAAATATGAGAAATTGGCTAATTTTTCAAGCACTTAGTCTATAAAAGGCAAAGGAAAGTGGTCCCTCTTAGTTGCTTTATTAAGCTTTCTATAATCTATACCCATACGCCATCCTGTGATAGTTCTTGTGGGTATTAGATCATTTGATTCATTTTTCACAACTGTTAAACTGCCCTTTTTAGGGACGACTTGTACGGGACTTACCCAATTACTATCACTAATGGAATATATGATTCCATTATCGAGTAATTTAGTGACTTTTTTTCTTACTACCTCTTTAAGGGTGGGATTGAGTCGTCTTTGACCTTCAATAGAGGGTTTAGTATTTTCCTCCAAGTTTATTCTATGCATGCATACTTTAGGACTAATTCCTTTTATATCATTTAAAGAGTATCCAATAGCTTCCTTATGACTAATTAAAATTTTATTCAAAATATCGATTTTAGCACTAGATAAGGATGAATTCACAATAAAAGGATATTTATAGTTAGAATCAAGAAAAGAATTTATTAAACTTGATGGTAACAGCTTGAGTTCTAACAATACCACTTCATTAAGTGAAGTTTGCTTAGGATCATCATCTTTTTTTAATGGTTCAAACTTTGAAGGTCTTAGATGATGGTATGGAATAATTTCCAAATGGTTTACACTTGCTTCTACTTCTTGATATGGTATAATAGGATCTTGACTTATGCATTCATACTTAACTTCATCAATACATTCATCAATTATGTCAAATGAGTCAATCCTATTTACTACTTCTATTGGTGTAGATTTGATTATTTTACAAACATCAAATTCTAAAATTTCATTATTTACCTTAAAGGTAATCTTACCCTTCTTCATGTCTATGATTGCACCAACTGTTATCAAGAATGGTCTCCCAAATACGATAGGAATTTCAGGATCTTCTTCCATTTTTAAGACAACAAAATCAACATGCACAATAAACTCACCTACTTTTGTTGGTACATTCTCTAGAATGCCGAGTGGGTACTTAATAGATTTGTCCGCCATTAAAAGACACATTTTGGTAGGCTTTAGACCCAAGCCAAACTTTTGGTAAATTGAATAGGGCATTAAACTAATACTAGCACCAATATCACATAATGCTTTTTCGAAATACGCACCTCCAATTAAGCAAGGAACGGTGAAGCATCCTGAATCTTTTTGTTTTAGTGGAAAATTGGAGTACATGGATTTTGATTCTTCAACTAAAGAAACTAAGCCATATTCTTCAATTTTGTTTTTGTGACTAATAATGTCTTTTAAGAATTTACCCCATGCAGTCATGTCTTTTATGGCATCCATAAATGGAATGGTAATAGTGATATCTTTGAGGTAATTAAGGAATTTTCCAAATTGTTTATCTAAATTTCTTCTAATGAACCTTTGTGGAAAAGGGAGTGTCTTAAGATCAATTGTAGGTTCATCATCTTTAGGTGGTATGATCTTTTCATTATTAACATTACCTTGGTCAACCTCTACCCTATCAGTTTTAATTTCCTTACTCTGTTTAGTAGTATTTTCAATCATTTTTCCACTCCTTAGGGTAATTGCTTGGCAAGTCTCCCTTTAGGTAAACTCCGGTTGGCTAGGCAATTTTCCTGAAGGCTTAGAGTTAGAAGAAGAAGCTTGTTGGGCAATTTGGGTTTCTAAGATTTGGTTGTGAGTAGCAAGTTGCTCGAATTTATTGTTAAGGTTTTTAAAGTGTTCCTCATTTTGCTTATTGATAGAAATTTCAGTTCCAATAAATTGCTCCATAAGAGTTTCTAAGTTAGATTTTGGTTGGGTAGGGATGTAAGGTTGTTTCATTGGAAATCTAGATGGGTTGTTTGGTTGGGTATTATAATTTAGTGAAAGGTTCAATTGGGCAAACGGGTTTGACCAAGAAAAACCAGAGTGGTTCTTCCAATTGGGATTATAAGTATTTCCCATCCTTTGGTTAAACCCCTATTGCACAAAATTGACTTCTTCACTAGAATTTTGGTTACATTGGGAATAAGGGTGAGAACCTCCATACAATTCACACATAGCATTGGTATTTTCTATAAAATTAATTTGAGATTTACTTACCATTTTGGTGAGAGCATCTACCTTTGCTGTGAGTAAATTGATAGTGTCAAGTTCAAGAATCCCTTTTGCTTTTGCCATGGTTGGTTCATCTCCCATGTATCCTTGGAATGCAAGTTCTTCTAGCAAGGTAATGGCTTCCTTTGCCGTTTTGTTCATCCATTTGCCTACGGAAGCTGCATTTACAATGTTCCTATTTTCAATTGTGAGGCCATTGTAAAGGATTTGAGGAATCATCCATTCCGGTAGACCATGATGTGGATATTGCCTTTGGAGTTCTTTGAATTTCTCCCAGCCGAATAGATTGTTTCATCCTCATTTTGCTTGAAAGTAGTGATCTCATTACAGAACTTCACAGTTTTATGTGGGGGAAGTATTTGTGAAGGAATGCTTGCTTAAATTGGTCCCAAGTGGTGATAGACTCATTTGGCAAACTTGCCAACCAAAGTTGAGCCTTTTCCTTAACTGAGAAAGGGAAAAGTCGCAATCAGATGGCATCATCTGATACTCTATTAATCTTGAAAGTTACACACACATTAAGGAAAGTCAAAATGTGAGCATATGGATCCTCCCTTTACAAACCTCCAAATTGATTATTTTGCACCATTTGAACGATGCTTGGTTTAATTTCAAAGTTGTTATTTGCAATAGAGGGAGCCACAATGCCTCCCAAATGACCTGTTATGTTGGGCATAGCAAAATCTCCAAGTGTTTGTCTTTCATCGGCCATCTCAACCAAATTGTGTTGATTTTCTTCTCTTTGTCTTTGATCCCTACGTAAAGTACGCAAAGTTCATTCAATTTCAAGATCAATTGGTAAGATATCGTTAGTACTTCTACTATGCTTCATATTATCTAATTTAAACAAAAGAAAATTAAATTAATAAAATAAAATAAAATAAATAAACAAGGACTAAAACAACGTTTCACTATCCTAAGTTAATAGAAATTATAATCAAAATTCTCCGGCAACGGCGCAAAATTTTGTTGTGAGATTATTTGTATACCCTAGTCCTTAGGACTTAGTATAAAGTGAGTAGGATGTCAAACTTAGGGAATTTTGAGATGATTTTGTATTAACTGAATAGATACTAAGATGGATAGTCAAATAATATTAATAAGAGATAGGTTTCTAAACTAAATTCAATATATATTATCCTAATTAATGAATAATTAAAGATAGTTATTAGAATTACAAATCAGAATTAATTTTATCTATAAAAGTTATATGCATGCAAAGATTGGAGAAAATGACATAATGTTCTTAAAAGCAATTCTCATTGTTAATTAAAAGTATTTTGATCTAGAGTCTATAAGCATGCTCATGTCATTATAGAGATAGAACAAAACCATTAAGTTCCATGTCATTTCTTTAACCCCTTAGGGAGGATTGCTTGTCTCCAAGTACTTTCTTATCCCCTAAGTAACTTCAATTATATTTCCACCAAATTATTCCAACTCTCATTGTGAATAAATTGATTAACAAGTTATATATGGTGATCAAACATACATAACAAAATTAAGAACTCAATTGAGATTAAATCTTTTAATGCATATAGAAAAGATAGTAGATAAAATTAAAACTTCATTGTAAATTCAAATAACTAAACTCAAAGAAAATACATAGTGTTAAAAATAAAATAATGGCAAGAAGACAAGTTAAACATCAAGAAAATTAAGTAAAAAGATAAGGGAGAGGAAAATTGTGGGTGTATTCTCCAATGCTCTCTAGAAAATTACTTTGTAGAGATAGCCTCCTTGAATGCTCTTCTTGAACTTCTTCAAAGTCTTCAAACTAAGAACTAAATTTTATACTTGAAATAACACCAAGTGTTTTTAAACAAAAACTATTTTAAACTATCTAAAAACTATATTTTCTCCCCCCTAAAATAGAAGTAAATACATGATTTTATAAGACCCTGAGTGCCCCAATTCGTGCATCTTCCAAAAAGGGATGAAAGTGAAAAGGCATGGTGAAAGGGTGTTGTGACTACTCGGCACAGACTGAATGACTCAGCACGGGCAGTTTATGTCACGACTCAGCATGCCATGGCACGAGTCGGCACTCCATCTCTCTGTCACGACTCGGCATGCTTTGGCACAAGTTGGCACGCCATCTTTCTGTCACGACTCGGCATGCCTTGGAATTTTCCATCTTTGCTTGAACCATTCCTTTCTTCATTTTACCCAAATTATCTCAAAACACCTACAAAACTCAAGAAAACATCAAACATACCAATTTCCAATATTACTTAATAAAAAGGCACATGCAATCATACAAAACACACATAAATGAATACCTAAAAACCTATGCTATTTTGCATTATATCAAAAAGAAAAGAAAAAAAGCTCGCTAAGTTGAAAAACCTAGGTGTCATGTCCTGATTTCAAAATGTGACAGTCCTAGGATGCAGGAGATGCAAGAGGCAATCGGCACCCGTAGAACCTAGTATCACATCTATCCATCACATACTATATATATCAATCTATAGCCATATAACCACATAAGCACTAATCATTTTGTTACTCTGTCATTCATTCTGTAACTTTCTGTAAGTATCATCATTATAAACACATTTACATTTATACTCCAAAATATATCATATACATATATACAATTTGTCTATACCATTATACAATACCCAAGGAGCAGCTAATATATATATAAAAGTACAGTGTTAAATTAATTACACTGTCTATACAAGGCTGTAAAATTCCTCTGAGAACAAAGGTCAGGAATCTGCCTCTACTCAGCACCTGGAAAGGGGAAACAAATGAAAGGGTGAGTAATAATTACTCAGTGAATGTAATATATATCGACCATAAGAAATGGTAGGAATATCAATAACAATAAGCAGATATTCAATGAATAATAATCTTCTCACCAATATAAAAGTAAAGAATCAAAATACAGTCAGAGACTATAGAAACCATAAACAGGTCAATGAAGTTGTAATCAAGTTAATGGAATATATATTGTCACAGCCTAACTTAGGAGCCATGACGGTCCTAGGGTACGGGCGATGCTTATGCTACCAATACCACGAAGAACCCATTAAATAAACTATATGGCATGCATACACAAATAAGCTTAATATAGCTTCAGCAATACAAGCAACATCGGGCAGCATCTCCTTTATTTAAGGAGCATGCCCTGGCTAAAAACATATTATAACACTTCTATAATCAAACTCATCCAAATCAAATCAACAGATCCCTCTGGATCTCCACAATTTCACAAAACTCATTCATAATTCAATACTCAACAATAACTCAATATTCAACAATAGCTCAATACACTTCATAAAACTCAAATATAAACAATATACATCAACTCAACTTATACTCCAAACCAACACTTATATACAAAACCAAAATGCATCAAACATATATAATAATTACATTCCACTAAAATAGTACCATGGAACTTTAACTATATACTTTATTTACAACACTTTGATAATTTGAGATTACATTTATATTTTAACTTCCAAGGCGAAGAAGATTGCCAATGGAACACGCGCCTCACCGCTAACCTGAAAAATAAACCACTAAA
>CANXYC010817842.1:0-154870 GCA_948193065.1 Aleurites moluccanus
AGAGCCCATTAACTGGTTTAACCCTAGTGTAAACCTATATATATGCTAGCTGGGGGCAGCATGCTAGGTATTCCAAACTAGATACCTAGGGTGTAATGCTTCAAGCAATCGCATATATTGCTTGACCTAAAAACTCTAACAGGTCAAAGGATCAGCTATTTTTGCAAAATTGTGGATGAATCGCCTGTAATATCCTGCCAACCCGAGAAACCCTCTAAGAGCTTTGATTGTCTTCGGTTGAGGCCAAGCAAGCAAGCAAGATATTTTGTCTTGATCAACAACTAGACCAACCATGTATCACATTTAACCCTCACTTTTGAGTTGAACTATTTGCAAAGCTTTCCAAATGCAGATTCGTAGTGGAGGAAATAGACTATCTCGGTCATAAAATTTCTTCCAAAGGTCTAGCTGTTGATCAAGATTTCCACGTCCATTGGATGTATGCATGAACACGTGAAGGAAGGGCCATGAAGAATAAGTCATTGATATTTTGTCTCTCTGCTATTTTATTTGAATAATTATTTTTCCTTTTCAAAGTAGTTGCTAGTCTCAGGGAGATGTCCTATTCTTTAGTTAATTCTTCTGTTACAAAAAGATAGGATCATCAGTTGTTATTTTGTATTCATTAGTTGGCTCTTTGATTGCAAACGAGCCAGCCCTATGGCTTCTTCCAAAGTGGTCGGCCTCAACAACCTGATTGTATCTCTAACGTACTCTTTTAAGCCGCTGATGAAGTTGCTTAATAGGAAGCTTTCGGGTAGTTTAACCACTTCGTCCGATAATGCTTCAAACTTTTCAATGTAAGCTGTGATGGTGGTTGTTTGTTGAAGCTTTGCGAGTGCGCCTTCAGGATCCTTAAAGTCGGGAGGTCCGAACCTTCTATCCAATGACCTTGTAAAGGACTGCCAATCATTTAATTGTCCCGAACTTTGCAAATACTTGTAATGCTGGGGGCCTTTCCTTCAAGAGAAAAGGAATCGTATAAACTCTTTGGGAGGGTGGAATGTTATAAAGCTGGAAGTACTGTTCGGCTTGAAGGATCCACCTAGTAGATTCATACAATCCATCATACTCTAAAAGTTCTTTGAAAAGATAAAATAATTATTCAATAAAATAGCAGAGAGACAAAATATCAATGACTTATTCTTCATGGCCCTTCCTTCACGTGTTCATGCATGCATCCAATGGACGTGGAAATGGGACACATCATTTAACAATCCAACTTGTGAATGTATGATGAAGCAGCCATAGAAATGCGAGAAGCTATCTGACTACAGGGACTTCAATCTTCACCAAAAATAAACAATATAATCATAATGATGTTGCAGTGGTAGGTGGTATGGGGCTGCAATCAATGTCTGCAGAACTTAAGGGTCCTACTACTGAGCATTCGTTGGCAATTTGAGGCAATGATGCGCCAGCTTTCACCAATGCATCTGGAAATTATTAGATGGGGGACTAAACTATTGTTTTGTGGCCATTATCTCATCAGATTCTTTTACTAATCTTATTATTGCCTTGTTAACCAGAGTTCGAATTATCAGATCAGTAATTTCTGAATTCCATATATATAAGCCAAGCATCAAAGTTTGTTGCACTCGCAGATATTAGTGGTAATGCATTTCTCAACTGGACAATAAATTTGATTTGAATTCTCATCTTTTAATGCTATGAGAATTTGTTTGGATAAGTGATTATTTGAAATTATTATAGATTTAAATTTAAGTTTTAAGTATAAAATTATATTATCAAATTTTGAATGCCCAATCATTTTAAATAATCAGTTATTCAAATAGATTTAGACTTTGTTTGGATTGAATATATTTAAAATCTATGAAATTTGTTAAATCTATGAAATTAGAAATCATAGGTTGTGAAATGAATAGAATTAATAAATTCAATTATGTAATATAACAAATGAAATTCTTAAATTTATTATTATATTTTCTCGTAATTCATATTTGGTTAAACATTCAATTTCATGGATTTTAAAAATAAATTACTAACTTATTCTCACTTTTACCTCACTTTTATTATCTATTATTTTAAGCCATTTCTTATACATACATTTTATTTTAATAATTCTTTTCAACTCTCATGATCATATAAGTAATATTATGATTTATCTCATCACATAAAAGATAAATTCTCCATGTAAGAATTAAAAATAACAGTGAAAACTTGATATTAATTATATTATTATTTATTAATATTAAATATTATTTTATTAATATTATTTACAAAAGAAATTCTTGTGAATTAGGAAGTTATAAATTATTTTTTTAAATTACAATAAAAAATAGTAATAACATAACATACTGCAGGGGACAATTTTGAAACGATAACACGAAGTATGAAATCTCTCACAAAATCGGCGATGTCGAGAGAACTGGACTGAGAAGGGAGAAGAGGAGAAGAAGGTCTAAAGGGTTGATATAGTTATTGATTAGAAGGAGGTGGAGAAGAGGGGATTAGAGTGGCTGAAATGGGTTTTAGATGGATTTTTGAAGAAGGAGAATGAAATATAAAGATAGGAGGATTGGGACTAAGAAAAGAAAAAGAAAAGGGTTCATTGGAATTGGGAAGACATAGAGTTATATAGGTGTTTATAGTTGCAGAGAATATTCTATGAAGAGCCATTTAGATTCAAGGAAGACAAAAAAGAAGAAGAACTGAAGAAAAGAGCCATTTACCCATACCCAAATGGGTAAACTGTTGAACCAATGAAGAATTTGTATGTCCTTCCTAGGTAACCAAAGCTATCAACTGGCCTTAGTAGCATTTGATTTTATGGAGCTCTCTTGTTTCTTGATTGGGTTGGGTTTATCACTCTTGCTACAAATTTGATATGATTTTGTGTTGCTACATATTTGGCTCCACTCGAGCATGCATATTAAGTGTTTGATAAAATGTGAATGAGGGAGTGGTAGTGACGAGGGAGAAGAAGGGCTAAATAATGTCGTTTTTTGCCTTTAAAAATAAAATGTTTTTTACTTTTATCATTTTTCATAAAGCATTTGTAATTTCAATCAGCATTTTCAAGTCTTCTAACACACTTATTCATTTATAAGAGAAATTCAATAATAAAAATCTAAAAATTTAGGTATTTGATAATATTTTTTACTTATTTTAATAAATGTATTGATTCTAACTTTTAAAAAATTAATGAATAAATCTTTTCATGTTTGATTTCGTTAGATATAATAGTTATTTAATTTATTTTTTTCATCATTTTCCATCGGTCTAACATAAAAAACACTTTTTATTATATATATATATATATTTAAAGTAGTATATTCTATAATAAAAGAAAAAATTATTTTTAACTTCTTTAATTATGAATTTTTAGTGTTTAATCATTCAAGTCTGAATAAAGGAAAAAAATTGCGGTAACTGATAGTCGGTATAAAATTTTATTACATTTAATGATAATAATTGTTTAAACCCTAAAATACCCTCCTACACTCTCTCTCTCTCTCTCTCTTTTACTATCACATCTTTCTTTGTTTCAGTACCACCGGCATCACCAAGCGCATCGTTGGCCATGGCTTGAGCAATGGCAAAGCCTCTACACCATCTAAGCTTGCTCTTGGTTCATCCGAGTCACTTCAGGTACTTGAGCTAGCATCACCGATTCATAGCAAATGCAATGGATCTGCACCACCGTTCGCCACATAGCCCAATCACTGTCAGTGTAATAGTAAATGGTAACGAAACGTTAGTTAGTTATTGCCCAGACATCGGCCACTTGCTTCTTCTCCTATCACCGCTTCTCCATCATTGATTCTTTCATTTTTGTCTACGAGAATCAAGGATCATCACCGATCTTCGTATGGGTGAGTCTTTGATTCTCGTTTCCTTCAATTTTCATTTGCTTTGTTTTTTCAAATTTTTTGGGATTTTATTTTTTTCATTTAGTGTGAAAAAAAAATGGTACGAGTTAATATATCATTCTTCAATTTCATCAGCCTTTCTACTTATGACGAAATTTTCTTTTGGAAATTAAATTTTTGAATTTGGATTTTCAAACCAAGTAAAAATAAGGTTTTCAATGCCTTGATATGGTGGTTAAGATGTTGGAGGAAAAGATCATATGGTAGTTGCGATAAAGACAATAACAGTGGTGGAGATGGAGATGAGGATAATTCAACTACTTGCAGGAGTGGGTATTGGGTGAAAAAGAATGGTTGTTTGAGGAAATATTTGATGAAATTATATGTATGGTTTTAAAATTTTTAGATGTAATTTGTTTTCTATCGGGAAAAGGAAATGGCCTTACCCAAAAAATAGAATTAGATATTTCATGAATCATCTTTATTTATTTAGGGTTGAGAATTTGGTTGGTTTGATTTGAATTAAATTAAAATTTTTAAAAATTAAATATATTAAATTAAAATTTTTAAAAATTAAATTAAATTAAAATTTTAAATCAAATTAAATTAAAATTTTATAAAATTAATCAAACTAAATTAAATATATATTTTGAACTGATTATTCGGTTATTTTAGTTTTTTCAATTTATATATATCGATTCAATTATTTTAAGTTTTTTAAAAATATTAAATCGAATCAAATATAATAAAATCTTTAAAAATTAACTTGAACCAACATAAATTAAATTAAATAAAATTAAATCGATTAAATTAAGTTTGATTCGATTTTCAGTTAGTTTAGTTTTTTCTCAATTGTATCTTGTTGATTTAATACTCAATGAAATGGATTTCTTTTGAAAATTTTAGATATTTATAGATAATGGTTTCTTCTTATTATTGCATTTATTTTGGATAAAATCAAAAATTATTAGAAAAATATTTATTTATTTTTTTTAGATTTTGGGTAAGTATTTTAAAGAATATAAAGGAAACAAGAAATGACTGAAATATAAATTGTAAATGAGTGACATTTTAATTTTTACATATATTTTTAATGAAAAAGGTAATAAAATGATTAATTTGTTAACGTAATTAAATTGTAGAAATATTTTATAATTTTTCAAAAAATATGAATCAATATATTAATTATAGAAAATTTAAGAAATTAAATAATAATTTATTTTATTATATTTATGTTAATATATATTTTATCAACTTATTATTACTCTCTCTATTTTATAATAAATATTATAATTTTTTTAATATATTTCAATTTAATTATTTAATTTTATAATTTAAATTATATTTTAAATTAATATTATAATAATATTTTTATTAAAAAATATAAAAATTAATTAATAAATATAATATATAAAAAATTAATAAAATAATAAGATATTAAAATAATAAATAAATTAAAAATAATTTTTTTAATAATTATATATTTCATAATTAAAACATTTATTATTCAACAACGAGATTATTATATAAAGTAATAATAATCCCAACTAAAATGATAAAAAATACACAATTAATAGCGGTTGCATTTGCTATCTGGCTATAATTAGTGTGTTGATGTATAACACACACTCGTAGCTTGATGTGTAATTATGACTTTACTTTGAACTATTCTCAGTTTCTTTCTTCTTCATCTATTCTGTGAATCTCTGTGCTCAACTGCTGCTGTTCGTCAACATCGAGGAGAAGCAATTTTGCTTTTTCTTTATCTTAATCTTCTGATTTTTTTTCTTTATCAGCAATGTTGATAAGAACTCTGTTGCTTTGTGAGCTTACTCTCTTTCTCATATTTTTCGCTTCGCTTTCACTCGCTTTCGAACTCACTGACTCAGAGTCAGATCGGCTCTACCTTGTCAACGATACAGCCTTCTCCAACGCTTCTCTTTCTAAACCTAAAGAAGGCAGTTTCGCTAAAATAATTGATGATGCTCTCAGAAAGGAGTTCCCCGAGAATGAACAAACCGATGGTTAGATTTTGCTTCCATTTTATGGTTTTATTTTTTGCTGTAAAGATGGATCAAGTATAACTGAATTAAGTAGCTTTTATTTGGATTTGTACAATGGTGAAGCAAATGATGTTGAACTGAAGCAAAAACTAAACGGCAGGTTAATTAGATTTTGTAGTTATATAGCATTTCAGCTATTGGTGTTTGTGCTGCTTCTATTAATTGATTTGTGAATATTATAATGATAATTGAGATATGTTGGGATTGCAGATCTTTTAATTTCAATTATTATCAAATTTGTATCACTTGGTTTTTATCTGCTTTTGGAATGTGGTTAAAGATCTGAAAGACTTGTAGATTTAACTGTTTGATGGTTTCATGTGTAATTACTTATTTGAATCTCCTAATCTAGGCATTAATTGAAACGAATTAATGAATTATTATTATTATTTGTTTTGTGGTGAGAAATAACAATGAATTTGATCTTAGAATTGAAATACCATGGAATTTGATATTTTTTCTAAAATCTAATTAATCATTGCCCCTTCCTTCTTATTTTGCAGCAACTGATTCTGGAAGCTTTAACAACAGTGTAACCGAGCAGCAGGTTGGTGGTATTTCTTCTCAAATTTTAAGCATCATATATGAATACCTAGTTTACGAGTTATAACTATAAGGGGAGATAGAAGTGTAGATAGTAATCGAGATACATTGCAGCTTATGTTCATGCTTGATTGTTTATAATACTTCAACATGAAATTCTCAATATTATGTTAAGAAACTAATCCATTTTTCTGTATTTTTCTGCATATCTATTGAAACTATCATCCATTTGTTTTGTAATGTTTAGTTTTGTTATGGAGGAATGTGCTGGCTATGATACAGTGTATACTCATTTTATTATCTTGATATAGTCTTTGTTCAAGGCAAATTTTATCTAGTTCCATCCATAAATGGAAAAATATGCCTTATTTCCAATCTTCTGCTTTCCCCCTTGCTGGGTTCATTACCATAATTATCCTTGCTTGAAGTTTGCTGAATGTATCTTCTTCGTATCTTTTGTGTTGCTCAGGCAGTTTTGGAAACTGTTGCCAGAGTTAAAGCGAAGAAAAATGACACAAAAGAGGAAAAGTATAAGCTTTCATCTTATAGAATAATAGATTTTTTTAGTTTATTTTATTTAAGACTAAATCTGGCTTGTGCCTTTATTAGATATGCAAGTTCTCCTAAATCATTTAAAATAGTTTCTGAATCTCATTGTAGGTCATTTAAACTCCATCATGTTTTCAATTTGGACAATGATAATGGAGCTGAAGATACCCCGACACTGATAGATAGAAAGGTATAATAATTTCATTAAAAGCTTTTCCTTGTTGATATATGACCATGTTTGAAACTATTTTTTTTTTTTAGGATAATGTCTTCATCATATCTAATTTTAAATCAAAATATCCAGTGCTGCAGCTAGACTTGAGGTAAATTTACTAATTTGTTGTAGTTCATTTGATTTTCTGTACTTAGTTGCTTAGCTGATATGAACTTATCTACTTATTGCTTTGTAGATTGATATCAGATTTGGTTGTCGTCATTGTGTCTGCAACTTTTGGTGGCATTGCGTTTGCTTGTGCAGGACAACCGGTCTGATCATATTTGATCTAATCTTAGTTCATGACACACTGCAATGCTAGGATATAATTAAATGTCTGGGCATGCGATACTTAGTTATCTGAGCATACTATTTCTCTTTAGCAGTTTCTAATGTTAACCTTTTACAGGTCATTACTGGATATTTGCTAGCAGGGTCTGTTATTGGGCCTGGAGGGTTCAACTTTGTCAGTGAAATGGTGCAAGTATGTGGTTTTTCCATTACGAAGTATTTGAATAATACTTTATTAATTTTTGTAAAACCTTTCTTGACGATGCCTTGTTTTACTTAGTATATACCGACATTTTGGCCTAGCAAGTCCTTTATTTAATGCATGAATTCATGCTATGAACAGCTTCAGTTTATTAATGAAACATCACAAATGATCATTTCAATTGACTATTTCATTTTAGCTCTTTAGGCTCAACATTTTTACATGTAGTATGCAATTTACATCAACTACATGACATTACAGAAAATCAGAGTATGCTTTTATGAAGAGGCTTTTATAGGATAATTGAGAGCATTAAGTACAGTTCTAGTGACTTATAGTCAGGTATTTCACCCTGTTGGATAGTAGCTTAAAAATCCTGTTATATCATTTTTTAATGTTTTTACCATTCAAAATGATTATCTTCTTAGCAATATATTTGCTAAATATAGTCTTGCTATGCCTTTCTGATTGAGATTATTATTTTCATCAGATAACTATACTGCTTATCTTCTTTTCACATGCTTCCTGTCGGTAGGTTGAAACTGTGGCTCAGTTTGGTGTTATTTTTCTTCTTTTTGCACTGGGCCTGGAGTTCTCAACAACAAAAGTAAGTTCTTTTGTGTGATGCTTCTTGTTCATTTTCCATGATCCAAGTTGTAGTCCATAACTCAAAGTTCATCCTATTAAATTTCAGCTTCGAGTTGTTCGAGCAGTTGCTGTTCTTGGAGGTCTATTCCAAATTGTTTTATTTATGTTCCTATGTGGAATTACAGCCATGGTATATCTATTATTTCCTTTGAAATTGCATGAGATTGTCCCTGCCAAGTTTTCTCCTAAATGTGAAAGCACCTTGACTCATGCAAACAACAATAAGATATTCAATCAAATTGCAGGCTGCTATTACTGATAGAAGTATACATAAACCAATTATTTGAACTGGATGGGAAAAAGTTATATAAAGAATCTCATTCTTCCATACTGTGATAATTTTTGGCTCTTAGTATTATTAGATTTTGACTGTGTCGAGCTGCTGTATCATTTCATTAGCTGGTGTGATAATGGGATAAAATCTCAAATGTTGCACCTTAAGTAGAGATGTTAAACCAATGGTTTTGATGCATGTCTAGGATATATTATGCAAAATTTTTAATTCTAAATGCTGCTATTCTGACTGGATGCTGTTTGCAGTTATGTGGTGGTAAGCCTTCAGAAGGTGTATTTGTTGGTGCATTCCTGTCGATGTCTTCAACAGCAGTGGTAAAACATTCTCTTGATGTGCCATGTGGACTCCCTCTCTCTCTCTCTCCATATATATATATAACATACACAGACATGCTGCATGCACATACATATTTATTGGCTTTGTCATTTAATGCCGTGATTGTTAAGGACCTTAACGTGCTTGTTTTGGCTCAGGTTTTGAAGTTTTTGATGGAAAAGAATTCTACTAATTCTCTTCATGGTCAAGTCACCATTGGCACTCTTATCCTGCAGGTATTTGGTTCCTTTTCCTTCCACTCATCGTGCTGTATTGGATTCACTCGATAATATGTTACCACAACTTTCCGGTACTGAGGTCATCAATCAATAGATTTTTCTCCTTTAACTACTGTTGAATCTTGCGAAATTGTTTGTCCAACCAGGATTGTGCTGTTGGTTTGCTGTTTGCTTTGCTTCCTGTTCTTTGTGGAACATCTGGTGTTCTTCAAGGAGTAATGTCCATGACTAAATTGTAAGTAAAAAACTTCATAATGGACTAAATGTCCAAGGGAGGATTTTCTTCTTATTACTGGAAACTGCTGTTGCCTAGAATCATCAAATATTTGAATACGATATGCTAAATTACTCTTTGGGCAAGTAAGCAATATGTGTATTTTTTGGAGATATAAATAACCTTTCATGTTTCTGTATTTACCCATTTGAATGAGGAAATTGATTTTTCAAGTTTTTAAAGAATCAAGAACTCTCGTCTACTTTCTTCATCATTCCTCTTTCCCTCTCCCCCTTGTGCTTTTTGAATGTGGTGAATCCTTTTTGAAAAAGTGGCCAATAATGATGGATGGAATCCTATCATCATCCAAATTTGCAATGTTCTTTAGCTTAGTCCATAGTTGTCAAAGCACACCTTTACCAGGCTAAGGCAGGGGGCGGCCTTCAGTAGGTGTGCACGTTATGGCTTGGGCATATGCCTTCTTCGTGCATAAGGGCCAAGCCATAAGAAAGGTGTGTGCTTAACAAGCCTTGCCACCAGTGAGCTCTCATTAGTAAACACCACTACAACCACCCGATTTGAAACTTCCTGATGTACTAGGAGGGAGGAGGGATGGAGAGAGACAGAAAGTGGTGGGTATGGGAGGGATATAAAGTGGGAACAGTTATTCTTAGGCTGAAGCCAAAGGAAGCTGTCACACACTTTTAAATGTAAAAATAATGGGTACTCTTGCTAACTTCCCCAGAAATTAGGTAAGTAGCTGCATCATATAAGTAACTATTTATTGTTTCCATCAATGATGTGTAAGCATTGAAGTCATTTATGATTTATCCATTTTAATGTACTTTATCTTCTCTTAACCAGGTTGGTAGTGTTGATTGCATTTTTGGCTGTTTTGTCAACATTATCTCATACTTGTGTTCCTTGGTTTCTTAAATTGATGATGAGCCTGTCATTGCAGGTACATATTTATTTAGTTTAAATAAACCTAAAAGTCTTTTGGCATATAGTTTTGGGAATGGATGTCCGAGTTTAAGCTGTATTTCATACTTATATGACCATAATTTAATTTGTGCAGACGAATGAGCTCTATCAATTAGCATCAGTTGCATTCTGCTTGCTTATAGCCTGGGTTTGTACCATTTTTGCTTCTATATATACTTACCAGCTATCTTCCATTTTGGTATCATGGTTATTTAATACTGGCATTTGACATATTGCTTTAATAAAAGAGCATCATCAAAGACTTCTTTACATTGACCTTGGATTCATTTTGCACCGTAAAGGGCTGAGATATAATTCAAGCTGGCTTCCTCGCAATCTCCTTCAGGCTGCATATTAAGTGGCACTCATATCTAATTTTTGGTATTCAGTGTAGTGATAAGCTGGGCCTAAGTTTAGAATTGGGTTCGTTTGCTGCTGGGGTGATGATATCAACAACTGACCTTGCTCAACATACTCTAGAACAAGTAAGGTTATAGATATGTGCCGAATTGTTATTAGAAACTGTAGAGGTATATATTTGTAGTTTTTATGGATGCAACATGACAGCTTTGGCGATTGTGTGGACCATGGTATAACAGAAGTTCTTTCTTCTCCATCGTTTTAATTTCGTCAAATATATGTATACGATTGCACAAGCAGTATATGTTGAAAATTTTTTACCATCAGCATATAGCAATAGAACTGGTGTCTTATTAGTATTCATCTGCTGGATGGAAATGAGATTATGCGACTGATGTGCCTAGGGGACTATCTTGTGACAGCAAAAGTGGCAGTCCATTATTGGAAAAAGACGGATGCTGCCAGTTTTTTAGCCAATTGATTTATTTCACATGAAACAATCAGATTCAATTAGATATTCTTTTTTTTTTTAATTGTCAGGTCATTCAGCTCATTCTTTGATTTGTTTGGATGAAATAAGAGCCCTAATAAACACATAAATGTTTATTTTATTTGAACTGTAGGCCATCAGTCTTTTGGTCAATACAGAATAAAGTTTTATATCACTGTCATTTATATCTAAATGATATTATTCTGGCCCTGCCTCTCTCTTCCTTCTCTTGACAATTTAATTATTTTGATTAGTATTTTCCTTAATACAAATATTAGCCAATTTTATGTGGAACATGTGATAGCTATACTGTATTAAGTGTATCACTTAAATGATTGTTGCATGCAAGTTATTCATATGTAATATAGTTGTGGTTCATCTTTGCACCAATTGATTTGTTTCTTAGCTTGTTGAGGTTTTTTCTGTGATGTTTAAGGTCCATAATACATCTCTATACTCTCCTGAACGTGAAACATTGTTTATTGTGCAGATAGAACCTATTCGGAATTTTTTTGCTGCTCTCTTCCTTGCCAGCATTGGGATGCTGATCCACGTTCATTTTCTCTGGAATCATGTTGATATATTGGTAGCATCTGTTATACTAGTCATTATCATAAAGACAACCATAATCACTATAGTTGTGAAAGGGTTTGGTTATAACAACAAATCTGCACTGCTTGTAAGATTTTGTTTGATGGGTTAATTGTTGTATTTCTTATTCTTCTTCCTTTAATTTGAGATTCAGCGTTTGGGAGCATGCATTTAAGTGATCTTTATTCTGTAGGTTGGAATGTCTCTGGCACAAATTGGGGAGTTTGCCTTTGTTCTTCTCAGTCGGGCTTCTAATCTTCATCTAGTTGAGGTTAGTGCTACTGTTTCAGTCCATTGGAACAATGATCAAGAAAAACTCCCTTGTTACAAGAAATGAGAAGTTTAGGGTCTGTTGGATATCAATTCTGTTTTTGGTTTTGGTTGTCCAATTTCAAAGGAAAAATTGTTATTAAAACATATTTATTTTTGCTATTCGATGTCTTAAATGAGAAAAACAAGTTATCACAATAAAGAAAAACCACAAAAAGTGGTTTTTGCTTGTTTCATCAACCCATTTTTGAAGATACGAATTTTTATTATTGGATAACAACAATAAAAGACCAATAACAAAATTGATGCCAAACAACCTTTTAGGTTATTAGACATGTTTGCTGTATACATAATATATTAATCACAATGGTCAATGGCATTTGTTTTTTCATGAGAAAAATCTTTCCAATCCTAACCTTCAGAGGGAGAGTGGAAATATTGAGTTACAGTGTGGAGCTAATGTTTTGACTATTTTCAGGGGAAGCTTTACCTACTTCTTCTTGGGACAACAGCTCTTAGCCTGGTATGAAAATACTTTGATGGACTTTAAGCGTTTTTTGTTGCCATGTGTTTCACATTGGGGTTTCATGCATCCTTGTCATTTTGTTGATTGTTTGTAGTAGAAAGCTATATCACATTTCTGATGGAAGTTCTTGGAGAATTTGATTGCATCTTTTCATTAGTTTTGTTTTTCCTTGGAAGATAGTGAATTTCTAACCCTTTACCTCTTTTCTCAACTTAGAATTTTGAGTTTCTCCTGGAAATGAGGTAAAAAATGCGATTCAAATTTCTATTGTTTTGGATGCTTAGTTTTTCTGTATTCATAGCTGCACACAGGGGACTGATTTGATATGTTGTGGACACTGATCTGACAAGTTTCTGTAGAAACAAATGTCAGTGTTTGTTTTTTGTTTACAAAAGTGGGCTATGTACCCATAAACAAAAAAGAGAAAAAAATGAACAGCCCAAAAGATACAAGCTCTGGGCTAAGCTACTCCATTGATATTCTGTTACTCCTGTAAAAGTACCTGCAATAAGCCACAAAGGCACAGGCATTGCATGGCTATTATTTTCATCTCACTATTGAGCCAGGGAGTAATTTATTTTAGCTTGAAATGAAAGGTAAAATTTGGACAAGTGGGGAATTTTGTGCATCTGCTGCAAATTGGTTATGCATCTTGCACTTGATTTATAGTAAAAGCAATAACTTCAAAACTCTGCATATTTTCTCCGACAGCCATGCCTGTTTTAACAAGAGTGTAAATTACTTTTTCTTGTTAATTTTGTACAAGTAGCAGTGGTATTAGTAAATAAGTTGCAAAGAGAAAAATAATTGAGGAATAATAACTGTCTGCCCATCGGTCTGATTTATTGGTGCGATTCAACTGATGGTTTTGCAGAATTTTACTTATTTCTCAGGTGCTTACTTACAGATGCTACTTACAGGTAACGACTCCTCTGCTATTCAAACTAATTCCGGCTGTGGCACATCTTGGGGTGCTATTACGGTGGTTCCCTCTAGACAGTTCTGTTGAAGTAAGCGCTGACTTCAGAACTTTGTTTTTTCTTTTATCACAATAGATCATTTTTGGTAGCAAGTGTTATTAGCTTTTGTTCTAAAGTTATTCTGGATTTTTTTTTTCTTTTTTTCTTTTTTTTTTTTTTTTTTTTTTTACTTCAGAATGGATTTAAAGGAGAAACCTTCCGATCAGACAGTGGTAAACAGCGGATTACTCTAATTGTTCAAGGACCTCATGATTCATGAGCTCTGTACATATATACTGTGCTCTGGTCTGTTCTTCCCTTGTGCAGATGAAATTGAGTATTTCTCTTGTCCCCTCGTACAACGTGATTGACATAAATTTTTTTATGTTGTAATGTTGCTAACCGAACTATTACTGAATCAAGCCTCAGAAATGCAACAGTGAAGAGGTAATCTAACTGCTTGACTGACATGAAGCTTTACGTGCGATTTAGATAATCATTCTTCTCCGTACAACATTTTTTCTCCTTTGTATCATAGTTTTAAGTTGAGCTTGTAATTTAGGGTGATAGTTGATAACAATTCGAACTTGATGTTTTAATGAAATTTTAAAATTTCATTCGACTATATTTTCTAGTTCTTAGATATTTCTTCATTATATTCAAAGTACTCAAATTCTATATGAAATAAATTTTGACTAACACTGCACTGGCTGTCCCTCACAAACTCGACGTGTATGAGAAAATTTTTGTTTTAGAGGAGTTGTGCGTTGTGTGTATAAAAGAGTTCTACTTAGTTCAATAGTTAGGTCAAATTTCTCACTTTCCCTTCAACTAATTTATTTAACTTTTTAATTTAATTATGTTATTTGGCACTATCTTCTTGTGGACTGGATTTTGGATATGCTATATATATATAAAGTATACATGTATATTTTTTTCCCCTCTCTTGTTTTGCATAGGTGGACTGTCTACTTTCAAATACGATCTCTCATCTTTCATGTCTTAAATTTTCTATTTTTTATGCAATTATTTATTTCCCCACTATGAATTTTGATATACTTGTCTTTGAGCTGGTCCCCAAAAATAAGAAATTAAGAAGGGTCGCAAAGAAAGAAAAGTAGCAGCAAGCATACCTGGTAGTGGAGATTTTTCACAAAAGGTTTAGTAATGGTTACCATATTAATTGATGTAAGTCCTGTAGGGAGCAAAAGCATTATTTGGTCCTTAACATGTCACTGTCCTATAAAAGTGATTCAGATACAACACTATTTGAATTTTGACTAACCCTGCAAGTTGGCACAGTTATCACTGGTAATTTTTTAATGTAAAAATAAAATGTGGAGGTGTATTGTTAGCCTCATTCTAAAAAATCTAATTTTAGTAGACATATATTGATTGGAGAATCTCTAATCAAAACAAACTTAAAAAGCACATGCATATCTAGTAGTATGTATATATTTTCCTGAACTATTTCCTCTTCAATACTATAAAAAAAAAAACAACTTAAAAAGAAAATTTTACTGTGAAATGAATATGTTAATTTGATATTGTGTGGAAATTGTATTTTTAACCATTTGCATTACAGAATAAAAAAAAAAACTGCGTATCACAAGTTAGATATTTAAATATCTTCATGCTAGGAGATGCACTTGCCATCAAATGACTAAATCAATAGTTAAGCATCTCTTGTATCCGGTTCTTTTCATCAATGAAACATTCAATTTAAAATTTTAAGGGCTGTTTTGGTTTAGAGTTAGCAGTAGGCTAACGGATAAAGTATTTGATAATTCAACAGTTGAAATTAAAATTAGATTAAAATCAAAATAATTTCCAAGTTAAAAAGAAGAAAAGAAAAAGAAAAAGATGAAGGGTGTAATTTGTTGTCTTTATATTTGATGATGAAAGTGTACGAGGACGTCCTCAGTAGTTTATAATTTACACTCTTAAAATGTAATCATTCATACCACATCATCACTCCATTACCCTTTTTTAATTATACTTTTTTTTCTTTAAGATTTTAGGTCAAAACAATAAGCAATTGTTTAAAATATTACATTCTAAATATTTAATTTGAAATACCTAACATACTATCCCTAACTAGCATATATATATATAGAGTAACATTAGAGTTAAACTAACTAATGGGTTTTGCCCATTAGGCCCACTACAAAGATCCATTATCTATTAGAACTTATATTAGAACATATATTAGAGTTATTTAATATACCCAACAATTTTCTCCTATGTTTTACATATACTACTTTTTAACAGATAGATAATATAATATTCAAAATAAAATATTGAATCATTATATTACAAAAAGATTCATTACTCAAAATATGAATTTTTTAAGCACACTATCAATTTTAGAAACAAACTAAACTGAAGTAAATAAATTAAATATATTTGAATAATAAGTTTATCAACATAGAATTTTAGAATTTAACTAAACTCAATCAACATAGATATTTTCACTTGCAAGTGAACTATTTATTTAGTTGAAAGAAAATATAATAGTCTTCCACAGTCCAGGGCTATAGAGAAATTATTCATCAAGTAGATCATCCTTATCAGAAGTCCAGTTGAGCTCTGCTCTTTCATTTTCTTCATTTCCTATAAATTATCAAATATGAATTTCATATGAATCCAATCATTTGTATAACACTTTAAAATGTCTATTTCATCCAAAAGAATTTAGTATAATACCACAATGACTGAAAATAATGATATATTAATGTACAAAGTAGAAAAATCTGTACCACGTATCAACATGTCATCCACATACAAGCAAATAATCGCAACCTTATTCGACACAGAACGGAAGTAAAAGCATTTATTAGAATAACTAGATTTAAATCCTAAGCTCATTACAACTTTGTCGAATTTTTTGATGCCACAATTTAGATGTTTGTTTTAGATCATGCCAAGATTTGTTTAATTTATAAACTTTGTTCTCTAAATCTTTCATGACAAATCCTTCAGATTGGTTCATGTAGATTTCCTTTGTTAGATCTCCATTCAGGAAAGCTGTCTTTACATCCATTTGATGCACAATATAGTGTTCAATAGATGACAATGCAAGAATAATTCTAATCGTAATCAAATGACAAACCGGTAAGTATACATCAAAATAATTTATGCCATAGACTTGAGTATATCCCTTAGCTATTAAACGTACTTTATACCGTGCTATTGATTCATTAAGATTTAGCGTCTTCTTCAAAACCCACTTACAACCTATAGTCTTAGCCCCTTTTGGCATATCGACAAGTTGCCAAGTTTGATTTTGTAACAGAGAACTTATTTCATCATCAATGGCTTCTACTCATAACAAGGAGTCCCTAGATCTCATCGCTTCTTTATAAGTAAATGGATCGTCCTCTAAATGGTAAGTGACAAAATCCTCACCAAACGTTTTGGAAACTCTCTCTCTTATAGATACTCTTAAGGTAGTGATTCATTAATTTGAGAAGTGTCAGAAGAATTAGGTGCAATTTCTATTAAGGTTCTGAATTAATTTTTATAGTGTTTGGTAAATTTAATTCTTGATTTTTTAGAAATTTATCCTCAAAAAATACTGCAGCCCTATATTCTATAACCACATTGGTAGATAGATCTAAAAATCGATCAGTTGCACTATATCCTCTGCACTACCTAGGTATACACATGTATTGGTCCTAGGTCCTACCTTTTGTCTCCTAGGGTCTGGTATCCTAACATAAGCAATGTAGTCCCAAATCTTTAGAGTATCATATTTACAATGATGTTTATGTCATAATTCATAAAGTATTGAATGTGTCTTAGAATGTGACACTCTATTCAGGATGTGACATGCAGTCAAAGTTGCTTCTCCCCAATAACAAGAAAGCATGTCAGCTATTAATAATATAGAATTTAACATTTCAGTTAACGTTTTATTCTTACGTTCAGCTATACCATTAGATTGAGGTGAGTGAAGAGCAGTAGTTTCAAGTATTATGCCATGAGAGTTATAAAATTTCTTAAATTCTGTCAATTTGTATTCTCCTCCTCTGTCATTCATAAGTCTTTTAATTTTCAAATTTAATTGATTTTCAACACGATGCTTGAAAATTTTAAATTTATCAAATATTTCATCTTTAGATTTTAACAGATAAATATGACAAAATCTAAAAAAAATCATTTGTAAATGTTACCATATACTTCCGACCTCCTCTAGTTGTGAAACTTTTAAAATCACATAAGTCAGAATGTATTAGTTCAAGAAATTATGTACTCCTAGAGACCGACTGAAAATATTTTTTAGTAATTTTAGTTTAAGCGCACACTTCACATCAGTTAAATTTTAACAGCTAGTTTAGTCATTTTTTTATAGTTCACATGTCCTAATCTATTATGCAATATTTTTCTATTAATTAAATTTGAACTAACATGACTAACTATTTCATTTGCTAAACTCGGTCTATACATACCACCTACCAAATAAGCACATCCAAAATAACAAGAATTAACAGACAAAGTTACTCTACCATTAGAAATTAAAGTGTTCATGCCAGCAATATCTAAAAGACTGATGGAAATTAAATTATTTAAGATAAATGGAACTATGTTAACATTTTTTAGAGTTAGAATTTTACCTGAATAGAGCTCTATGTTTGTTGTACCAGTGTGAGTCACTACTTTTTTGTCTCCACTAGCCACAATGATAGTCTCGTTGACTTCAGTAGCATCATCAAGTTGCATTTTGTTCTTACAAACATGACATGTGGCTCTTGTATCTAACCACCATTTTGGAGAAGTACTAGTCTTTCTACTTTTTCCGATCATAGCAATAAAATTATAAGGCTCAGTATTCTGTACTATCATATTTATTTCTTTATTTAGTGTGTTAGATTTTGTTTTTAGAGGAGCCTCACATTTTTGCAATGAAATGATCCCATCTCCCACAATTGTAGCACTTGCCCATTTTCTTCTTAGAAACAGTCTTTTTGACATCCAACTTGGGAGGTTCATTTTTTGTCGACTTGGATCTCTTAGAAAATTGCTTGGAATGTGTGATTGTGTTAGCAACCGACTGCTGTTGTCTGACCATTTCCAAGTTATTTCTAACTCTATTTTCATCTTTGATTCTGATGAATCATTTGAGATCATTTAATCTCACTTGTACCTTTTTTCTATACATTTCAGTTTTAAAAGTGTGTCATGCAGAAAATAGTTTGTAAATTATTGCCCCAACTAAGAAGGCATCATGGATAATGATTTTTTCATTATTTAATTTAGATCTCATATTTTTCTAGGCCAGTTACTTGATGAGTGATTTTCATATTTTCATTAAATTTAAAATCCATGAATTTATCAATTAGGTGTGTTTTAGACAATTCCTCCTCTTTTTTAAATTGAGCATTTAAATTATTCCAGATTTCTTTAGCAGTGTTGTATTTACTAAAAATTTCTGTCAGCTGATCAGAAAGACAATTCAATAAATAGTCCTTACAGAAGTCATCGTCCTTATTCCATTGAGATTCATCAACGTCTTCCATCGTATCAGCAAAGGTACTCAAAATAGTATAGAAAATATTTTCATATTTCAGTTTAAATTAAGTCTTTCGCTTCTAGAAATTAAATTCAGATCCACTAAAGGTTTTCAGTTTGACCATCTCAATCGGAACACGTTTATCCATTCTTCTATATATTTAAATAGACAATTAAATAACAAAAATTATATAAAAGGAAAGTTGGAACAAATGCACCTGAATTGAACTAATTGAATCAAATTGAACCAGCGATTGAATCAAATTGAACCAGCAATTCGAACCAAATCAGTTTCAAATCTTCTTTGCTTCATCGATCTCTGTAGCCTAGAAGCTTCAATTTATTTGTCAAAGCTACGCTAAAAGCCTTGAATCAAAGTTTTTGGTAGGGTCAATAAAAGAAGAAAAAATGTCAAGGAAAAACTAAACGCCATTCAATCTCAGCTATCTTTTTTTTTTTTTTTTTTTTCAATTCAATGAAAGGCTCGCAGAAGAGGATATTATCAAATTGGATGAGTTAAATCAAGGCCTGAATATAGAAGAGATATTCTTTAAGTAGAAGGTCAAATTCTTTTGGCTAAAGGATGGAGACAATTATATTATATCAAAACCTTTAATCCAAAATCAGATAAAAATTAATGTTTCAAGATTATTAGGGTTTTAAGTCAAGCAATATGCGATTGCTTGAAACATTACATCCTAAAGATATAATTTGAAATGCCTAACATTCTGCCTCTAGTTAGCATATACATAGGGTTACACTATGGTTAAATCAGTTAATGGGCTCTTATCCATTGAATTCAATATAAAGGTTCATTATCTATTAGGTTCTTATATTAGAACATAAATTAAGATTATTTAATATACTCAATATTTTTCACAATGAATTATATTTTAAAGAGTATAATAGCATAAGTCTATTTTTTTTTCCAAGGTCTCAACTTCTTAATTTTTCAACTTTTTATTTTTATTCTACAGTATAATATGCATTACATGATATATCATTACAATCTCACCATTACACTTTCGCAATAATAACAGTATAATAAGTAGGAATCATGAAAAGTAATTGCATTCTCCATTACACCAATTCAAGGTGCCTAATAGAATAAGGTGATTGTGTTGAAAACAAAGTGAATCTACCTCAGTCTGCCTATCTTGCATTTGAATCTTTCTCCTGATAATTAATTAAATTTAGATTAGAGTTGAAACTTTTACTGTTCGATTTTAACATTTATTATTAAATTAAAATTTATATGTTATCCTAGTTTCAGTCGATCTTTATATATTTTTCGATTTTTCTAAAAAAGAAAACCAACACTGCACAATGTTTGAATTTTATTGAACAGCCAATCTATTGTACAAAAATTTCAAGAACAATATATACAACAAAAAAGGAACAAAATTTTATAGAAAAAAAGTTGTTCTTCCACGTGTTTATTTTCCTTCTCATTATATTTTTGTTTGTTTTTTAATATATTGGTATTCAATAATGCATGGCCATATATATATGTGTATCAATATTTTGACATACTTCTTAATTGTCTTTATTTGGTACATAAACAATTTAATTACCTTTTTACATAATTTATAATTAATTAAATTAAATAACTTAAATTTAAATGTAAATAATATATAGAATTCTTATTAGTCAATGAGATTTTAATTTAATAATAAAATCAAAATTGAGTTGAGATGAGAAATTGCACTTCGACTTTCATATTTATTTTTTAGTAATTTACAAAAATAAAAATATTATCTAAAAATAAAATAAATAAAGAAAAGAATTTATTAACACTAATAATGAATAGAGGAAGGAAAATGATCAATGATTCTAGAAAATTTTTATTTATATCGAGTCTATATAATTATATCATATAATAATTTAATTAGTATATAATTTATTTATATATTTTTTATTTAATAAATAAATATCAATATTTTTATTTCATATATTTTTATTTTGTTGAATTATAATTAGTGTATAGCAAAAAATTTCCACTGATTCAACGGTGGTTAACTTGTCACCAACCTTCAAAGGTTTTTTTTTTTTTTTTTTTTCAGACAACGTGTTTTGAAATTTATTATTATTGGTACAAATTTAAATCCATCATTCATGGCCTACTATAGCCACTTGTTAATTCTATAGTGACAAAACCAGAATACTATTTTTGTTTTCAATTGTAGAGACTTCGATAGATGAAATTAATTTAAAGTTAATCTTTAGCCTGAAATCAAAATTATTATTTTATTATTTTGAAAAAAAAAATATTATTTATTTTAATAAAAGATAATACTTATTCATTATATATTTTTTTAAAAAGGAAATTTACTATTTACCTTTTTTCTCTTAATTTTTTTTAAATTATCATTGAAAAGAATAAATAAATAAAAGCCAAAAGCTTTCTATTAATGATCCTAATTTTTTAATTTTTAATTAAAAATTAAATTGTAATACTATTGTATTTTGATAATTTTCTATAAATTTAGATGTTTGTATTTAACCGATACAAGTTTCTCACGCATATTATATTTTTAAAGGATGATAAATGTTGAATTTAAAATTTAAATTGAAAAGTTAAATTAATTTTTGATTCAATCGGAGGACTGACTGTCAATTCATACTAACATAAGTTAAAAAAATTTATAGAATAAAATTGTGAAATTCACTTCATATTTTAAAATAATAAAATATTAAATTGTAAAAAAAAATTATATAATTAAATAATAAAAAATTAAAATTACAACCTTAAAAATTAAAAAAATAAAATTGAACCCATATCTAGATTTTTTTTTCCCTAACATATTTCATTAAGAAAAAGAAAAAACATCAAAGCAACTAAAGAATCGAGTTCAACTGGAAAGTTTGATATTATGGTAGTTGACACAATTGATCACATTTGACGGTTATTGGTTGATTAAAATTAGTGGCAGTCAATTTTTAATATATTGTCGAAGGAGATGAATATATAATTATCATTTACTATTTCAACAATAACTGAAATCAACCAATCATATTTGTATTTGGTGTGGGATTGGATGAGTCGTAGTTTACCTAAAAAATCCTTTAAGTAATGATCCATAATTTATACGCAAACCACCAATAATTAAATTTCCTTAATTAAGATTAACCAATTCATTTTAAGTGTTTATTATTTTGAGTACTTAAATGAATTTTTGTTCTCTATTAAAATTTACTTCGAAAGGAGCAAATTTTTTTTTTTTTTTTTCATGGAGTGGAGATGAGAAGCGTATTTCATATTTTATGAGAATTATCTTTTTCATTACTGTGAAAATTCAATATAATTATTTAATTATCTCAAATATAAATTTTTTATTTTTATTATTCAAAATTATATATTAGTATTTATTTATTTTATTATGTTAAAGAATAATTATTATTATTTTAACACATATAAATCATTTATTTAAATTTATATTTGATTTATGTATTAAATTTTTAACTGTAAAAATATTTATGAGATTGTTAAATTTTTTTGAAAATCTTTGTAATTATTAGATTGAATTTATTTAAGTACTCTTTTGTTTTTATTTATGCTAAATTTTAATATTTTATTAAATAATATGGAAGAATATTTTAATGTATTATGCGTATTTATATTTTAATTATATTTTATTGATGTTTTAGACGTTTGAATTTTATTAATATTTTTAAATAAATATATTTTTATTTATTATTTATTATTTATGAATTCTATACCTATATAAAATTTAACAACATAAAATTCAAAATAAAGAATAAAAATTCCCATAAAAATATCTATTTTTATGAAAATATGGTTAAAGACTAAATTATCTTCGTATGTTCTGTATATATAATATGCTTAGGATAAAAATAATAATTCACATAGGGTTTGTTGGTCCATAACCAAATTCTCTACTTTTATATATCTTTTTATCTAAATATATTATATGCTTTTATAACACATAGTTAATTTCTTATACTAAATCTAAAACCATTTTTGATTAATTGCTAAAATAATTAATATAGATTTTAAGATGGGAAGTTAATTAATTAAGATTTAAGGCAACTTGACTCCTCAACAACATGTGATTTAAAATAAAAATATAATTGGAGTTAAATTAATTATAATGACTGAAAAGTTTAATTATATTGAAATTGTTAATTAAAAAAAGAAAATTGCAAGAGCTCTTTGAAAAGGATTTGTCTTGCTCTTTTGAGCTATGGCAAATTTAAAACCCTATAAATAATCCTCTTCAAGTTGCTTACTTATTGGTTTTCTATAGACAGGTCGTTGGACATTGTACTCCTCTAGTGTGGAGACAAACTAGCTAGAAAAATAGATATAATGGACCAACAACTCTATCTTTATTTTTATTTTTTTTAAATCATAAATTTTTAAAGAAGTAAAATATTTTAAAACATTATACTATGAGAAAATATATATTTGATTAATCATAATAAATTCATGTATGGTTTATATTTAATTAAATATAATATAATAATACATTTACAAGTTGAATAATAGATTCAAATTTAAATTTCCTATTTTTAATATTAAAAATTAAATATAATCCATACATATGAAAATAATATATTTTATAATTAATTAATTAAATATGAACTAGAATCAAGCCCCATAAATAATTAAATATAAAATATAAGGTGGTCTTTCTCCATATATAGAAAAGACTGATGGGTTCCCCTTAGTAAAAAAGCTTTACTTAATGAATTGGAGAACCAAATCATATATTACTATATACTAACATTAAGCTAGTACATAAATTAATGAGCCATCATTTGCTTTTGCATAATTTTTGGCAAGCAATGGTCCATTTTCAGCCTAAATTTTCAACAAAAATAGTGTTGGTTGATCAACATCATTACCTCTAATACAAGATTTATTCTCCCATCTCTAAGTCATTTCATCTACCCAATTTTCAATTACTTTTGGTGCATATGTACTCACTCAACAAACCTATCTCTATCTCTCATCATTTTTCTTTTCTTAATATTCACTCCCCATAAACTAAATGTGCCTATATTAACTTAATAAATTTGAGGGTATAAAGTCATACATATAATTATATTTTTATTTCTTTATACTATAAAAAAGAAAAAGAAAAATTGGAGTTTTAATTCTCAATTTGATATGTTGTATTATAAAATAAATATTCGACTATTAACTATTAATTTGATGACCTATTTTATATTATAATTAAAATACAAGAATTTGATTATTATCTTATAAATGAAATAGATCCAAATTGTTTAAAGTGCAGCAATCCCAAGGAAAAAAAAAAAATCAAGCTCCATGTATATTTCACAAAAATAAGTGAATAAATGATAGGTTTTACAGTTGAGACTGCCAAATAGCATTTTGACCAATACCATTTTTATTTTGATACACAGAGGAAGAAGAGAGTTTATTGTTCTATTGGGATACTTTGTCTAAATAATATACTTCTCACTGAATTAACAGTGTAAGCTTGTGTTTGGAAATACAAGTGGTCAAAATTTACATGTGTTTGGAGGAAATAATAAAGGAAAATACTTATTGAGTGTAGGAATTTTTGTTATATATCTAATTAGTTAGTGTTTAAATATTTTTATTAATAGAATTTTTTTATTTTTTTATACAATGAAAATATAATAATATTTTTATTTATTATATATATTTTTATTAAATTAAATTAAATTATACATTCAACATAAATAAATATTTTTAATTAATAAAAGAAGTTATATGGTGATTGTTGTTGTTGTTTGATGATGTCAGTATGAAAGCAAAGCATGGTCATAATTACACCACTTATATGTGCATGAATCATTATCAAAAATAGAAAGTTAGAAACCTATGTATCTGGTAATTAATTAAATTTTACAATCATACACATGCATTTATCAATTTATTATTTTTTTTAAAATATTATAAAACATATAAAATTAAATCTCACTAATAAATAAAAATTCAAACACATAACTTTTCACCATAAATTACTTTTATTTAAAATTCAATGAAATTTTATATTATTGAGTTAACCATTTAAATTTGTATTTATCAATTTATTATTGTATTAGCTGATATGGCATTTTAAAAAGATGTTTTCTTAGTAGGATAAGATTTTTTTTTTTTTTTTTTTTTTTGTTTTCAAATCAGAGACAGTGGAAAATCTTTTTTTTCTCTAGAAATATCTAACTTTTTTTTTAAATTATTTATATATATTTATACACATAAAAATCACAGACCACATTTATAAATCCTTCCCATTTTCTTTCTATCACTCTCAAGTTCAGAATGTTTTGAAAAAAATTATATTTTGTAAGTTAGAAAATTCATCAATTAAGCTAAGAATGGGCAGAAAATGCTCACACTGTGGAAATATAGGACACAATTCAAGAACTTGCACATTACAACACAAACAAATTATAAGTCTTAGGCTTTTTGGAGCGCAACTTCATATTTCTTCTCTGGCCTTGAAGAAGAATTTTAGTGTAGATTGTTTGTCTTCTTCTTCTTCTTCTTCATCGTCTTCTTCTTCTTCACTTAGATCTTGTCTCGTTACTGTAGAAGAAAATGCCAATAAATTGCCGAATGGATATTTCTCTGACGATCTTGTTCAACGTACCCAAGAAAGAAAGAAAGGTGAGTTCTAATTCTAATTTTATGAGTCATTTTCTTTTTATTATACTCCTGCACTTTATGATTCTGGATCTCACTGTGTTGATTATTAGTCTTATGACTACTGGAGTAAGCTTTTTATTTTTCCTCGTATGTTTATTGTTAATTAATGATGTTTTATTTAATGGTTAATTAGGTGTGCCATGGACAATAGAGGAGCACAGGATCTTTCTGGTAGGGCTTGAAAGGTTAGGTAAAGGTGATTGGAGAGGCATTTCTAAAAACTTTGTCACCACAAGAACTCCAACTCAAGTAGCCAGTCATGCACAGAAATATTTTCTCAGACAAAATACTGCTCTCAACAAAAGAATTAAACGCCGTCCTAGCCTTTTTGATGTATACATTTTTTTTTATTTTTTTTTATTATTTATTTTTTGATTAATTTGTTCTTGATTTTTTGCTTTATTAATTTTTTTCAGATAGAGAATGCTCAATCCTCGATTTCCAAACCAAGTGAATGTAACATTTTTCTTAATAATGGAGTTGCATTTAAGACTACATGGTCAAGTGATGTTAATCAAGGTCCAATACCAGATTTAGAGCTTAAACTTGCAGCTCCTGCATTTTCACCGGATGAAAGGAAAAAAGGTTCTCAGGATCTTTAAATCGAATCCATCAGGGAAATATATGATATAATTCATAAACATTTATAGAAAATGTTGAGATTTAAATTCTTGATCACTTGTATACTATAATTTGCATATGTAGATATTCAATCTTTAATATTTTGACTGCCACTTTCACTCTCTTGATTTTTATTTTTTTAATTAGATTAATTTAGGATTATTATTGTTTATATATGTACTCTTTATTCATGATTAAATGAGAATGAAAACTAATTGGATCTAAAAAAAGACTTAATTTCATCTTTACACTTGGTTAAATAATGAATATTTTCGTAATAAAATTTTAAAATATTAATTAATGATTTATTTGGTGTATATAAAAATAGTTATATACATGGGAAATAAATAATCACACTTCTTGGTTAATCTTATCCATCTAATTAATTAATTAATTAATTATTTAACTACCATATAAAGAAAGAACCACATATTCAAAAGCTTAATTAATTTATGGTTGGATTAGTGGAAAGGATGTCTGTTTGACTGATATCTCAATTTTATAATGGTCAATCTTGGTAGCTTTATGATATTTGGCTATATATAATAAACCAACCATAATTAGCTAATGTAAAATGTGGTTATGTATTGTAATCACATTGTGTACAAAATATTGATTTACACATTGCAATGAATATTAGATTTAATACCATTATTTTAATATTAATTATTTGATATTTAATATTGAAAATTATGATTAAAAATAAATATATAGTTTCAGCCCCCTCCTCCCAAACAAATTTTTTTAATATTTTGATTGCCTGTATATATATATATATATATATATATACAATCAAAATATGAAAATGATCCCCTAATATTTTTATTTTCATTTTTTCAATATGTATATTTATAGAGTTGAAAAATAAAAAGTAATTGCCAAAATAATTAATTTATCAAAATATTAGATTAAACTATACAACATAAAATATGAATTTAAATGTTATTCTATAAATTTCTCATATTATATAAAATATAATTGAAATTTGAATTGTGTATTAGTTTTTAAGTTTATATAAAAATGTAAATATTATTTATCTTTTGTGTATATGATTTATAGAGACTGTTTGGTTGGCCGACTAAATACTTTTAATTACAGATTGTCAATATATGTGTCACTAATTTTTTCAATTTATATTGTTTGATTGGCCAACTAAAAACTCTGATTATGAAAAAATTTCTCCTCAATCAGCAAATCACATAAGCAGTTATAAACTACTTATAGCAATTCGTCATTTACAAATCACAATATTTATACTAATAGCATATTTAACAATCGTTTTATTAAACATTACATAGTAATATTAACTTTTAAAAAGTATAAATTGAAAATTTTAAGATTTTTTATTTAAAAAGATAAGATAATTAATAAATAGTTTTTGTTATAAAAATGTTTAAAGCTAAACAATTATATTATATATATATATATATATATTTTAAGGGGAGTAAACAGCCGAGAAAAAGAACAAGACACCAACTAGCGACAACTGCAACTCTTTTACTCAACCCAATTCTCATGACATCCATGCTTAAAAACTTGATGAATACCAGCAGGTGGTCGTACAAAACTTTGTTACTCCTAAAGGTAATCTCATGGCTAAATTAGCCATAAAATCTGTAGCAAAAGTTCCTTTTCTCTGCACTTTTACAAATTTCATAATCCAACATCTAGACACAATGAGTCTAATATATCATTGATTATAGTTTGGTGAGGACTAAAATTCACCATCTTATCTTGAATCAGATTCAGAGGGACTAAAGCATCCATTTCAGCAACTTTTCTGAATCCTTTATCTCAAGCCAATTGCAAACTTGTTCTCATACCCTATAGCTCCGGCTCAATTGCAATGCAATCACCCAGGTTTTGAGAGTAACCATGAAGCCACTTACCCTGCCTGTCTCTAATGAGCCCTTCTGCACCTGCTCCTCCTCCATTTCTTTTCGCAGTTCCATTATAATTAAGTTTAACCCATTCCCTTGGAGGAAAAGTCCAAACAACTTGCATATTTCTCATTTGACGATTAAAACATAAAGAGTGGAGATTGCTTACCTCTTGAAAACCTCTAATTTCTGATGCACCAATTTATATATCGTTTTAATACTTTGCATTAATTTCTTGATGAAATCTAAATGCAAAAGAATTATACATTAATATTAGTAATTAAAATTTTAGAGATTATGAAAAAAATATGAGATTGCGTTTTTCACTAATTAATAGGATATATGAAAAAAAAAATATTACAGTAATTAGCCGAAGCAAAAAAATTTAGGTCCGTCAGAAACTGGGTTCTCTAGCCCTCACCAATATGGACACAATCATCTTAAATTTGGGCTCATTGCCAAATAACTGTAGCATTGTTAGATTACATGAGCATACAAAATATTTTTTTTTTTATTTATTCATATTGTACAACACAATTTAATTATAATAATAACAGTATAAAAGTACCTATATGCCCTGTAAAGATAAATGTTTTTTTAATTAATTTAACAAGTTTTATTAATTGTTGCAAATTAAGTTTGTTTTTCCCCTAATATTCATTTAAAGAGCCTGAAATTAAAATTACAATTAAAATTTCTAATAATTGAAATTAAAATTAAAATTTTATGTATAATTTTATAAAATTATAATGTAACTATAATTTTATAAAATTATAATATAACTAAAAAAATAATTATACAATTTTATTTTCAATATATAAGAGTTACAATTTTACCACCATTACTGTTATCTTATCTCCCACCATCACCGTCATTGCAGATGATCTACCACCATCATCGGCGATAAAAACTTACTAAATCATTATTTTCAGCTACTATGACTCACCATATCATCACTATTAATTGTAAACCGCTACCTCTCTCTAACCACCACCTTCACAACCAGCGAGAAAGTCTAATCGGATCATCATTATTGATGATAATGAATCATTGGATCACTACAGTCGACAATCTATAGTCACTTTTACAATCACTATCGTTAGTGATCTATCACCATTCTCACCGTTAATGGCTTATCATCATTCTCACCATCACCATTATCGTTGAAAATCTATCACCACCCTCATCATTATTGTCGGCGATTCATTACTACTGTATCATCATTGTCACCGTCATTTGTATCATCACTTATTTTTATTTAATTTTAATTTTTTATGTGAAATAAATATTAAAATTTTAATTATAAAAAATTAAAATTAAAATTAAAAATTTCAATTTTAATTGTTTGCACAAAGAAAATAAAAGGAAAAAGGTCTGTCTTTAACAAATATTTATTGGCTTTGAATAGTCTCATTAGTCACTTTCTATTTCAAAGCTTTTTTCCCAAAAATCTGCGTGCTGCCGTACTTCATAACAACCTCAATTTCTATTTTTCTTTATCAACCTTCTCTAAAACAAACTTGCACGTTCTTTGGCTTGTTTTATCTTGAGATGTGGGGGTGGAAGTCAAATTGTTGAAATTAATTAAATTAAATTAAATTAAATTAGTTAAATTAAATTAAATTGTTAATTTTATAATTTATTTAATTTAATTTAATTTAAAAAATAGAGTAAATTAAAAATTTAATTTGATTTGTTATTTGAATATTTTTATTTGATTTCAAATCGAATCAAATTAAAATGTTATATATACATAGTTTTTTATTATTATTATAATTAAATATATTTAATTTTATTTTATATACAATCACATATTTTTTTAATTTAATATTAATTTAAAATTTTAAAAAATGACTATCAATAAAAATTAACTAAAAATAAATAAATAAAATTTAATTCTTAAAAAAAATATAAATTTTGGGTGTGTCAATTAATATAATAGAGAAGTTTTAAATTGTGTAATATTAAATTATTTTTAAAAATTTTGTATTATTGATATTTTTTCTTAAATTTATAATAAATTAATGATGATTTATAAAAAAAAAAAATTCTTTTATTTAAAACCGATAAACCTAAAATATTCAAACTAAATTAAACCAAATTAAAACTGACAATTTGATTATAATGATAATTTAATTTAATTTGAAAATTTTTCAAATCAAAAATATTAATTTGATTTGATAACAACTTTTTAAATAAATGAAACTAAACTGATACAAATAAATATAAAATTACAATTCTAACATAATTTTAATTTTAAAAAATTAAAATTAAAATCTCAATTTCAATTATAATTACTTGTACAAAGAAAATAAAAGGAAAAAGGTCTGTCTTTAACAAATATTTACTGGCTTTGAATAGTCTCGTTAATCTCTTTCTATTTCAAAGCTTTTTTCCCAAAATTCTGCATACTGCCATACTTCATAACAACCTCAATTTCTACTTTTCTTTATCAACCTTCTCTAAAACAAACTTGCACGTTGGCTTGTTTTGTATTGAGATCAATGTTTTCAGAATCCAATTAATTAAATAATTAATAAAAATAAAAAGTTAAAAAATTAAAAATTTAATCAGAATCGAATCAATTAAATCATAAAAAAAGGTATATATATATATAAAATTTGACATTTATTATATATATGTTGAAAATAAATATAATTTAACATTTATTATTTTTGATAAAAAAATTAAAATTTAAAAAAAAAAATTGACTTGCTTGAATCAAAAAATTAATTTAGTTCGACCAATTAACTGATTAACCAATCAATTCACAAATTTTTTAATCGATTTTTAGAGGCTGACCAAACCACTGGTCCTTGATTCAATTCTTAGTTTTTCCAGTCGGCACGTCCGATGCAATTTTAACAAACTTGATTGAGATGGATGTTATTTTTCTAAAATATATTATTTTAAATATTATTAAAATTTTAAAATTTTATAAAATTTAATTCAAAATAATTATCATTTTAAATATAATTTTTTCAATAATAATTTATTTAATGGTTTTGAGCAATTATATGCATGTGATGATCATCTATTAGCAATTATAATTGTAATTAGATTGTAAAATGAAAGAAAAAAAAATATTATTTTTGCCAAATTATATTTACTGTGTACAAATATTTTTAAAATTACATTTAAAATATAATAGAATAATAATTACACTTGTGTTTTTATTTTTTAAATTTTTAGTAAATATAGACAAGTAATTATAATATAAATCATAATTGATTTATATAATTATATAATTATAAAATATAAAAGAAAATATTTATGTGTAATAAGAAAATTCATAAACTATAAAGTACACATAAAATAGACAAGCACACACATATATATAGTGGCAAAGATTCTGAAAAGTACTATGTTCTGCTAATATAAATATATAGCTCTACAATAATTGTATTCAATTATTATTATATCAATTGTCTCCATTTGTTTAAACTTTTTGTTCTTTTTCTTTTATTCAAAATATATAGTACACTTATTTTTGAAATTTTATTAAATTTTTATATACATAAATAAATTACGTATCATTATATTTTATTTATTTATTATTCTTTAAAGCGTAATGTTAATATAAAATATTTAATTGCTAACAAAAAAAAATTAATCAAAATAAAGATTTTTCACATGGTATTATTTCATATTTACATCTTCATATATATAATGAATAATATATAAATAATAATAATGTTAATAATGTATAATTTAATTATTTTTTTTAATTTATGAAAATTAGAGAGTTTCAAAATTTTACGATGAGATAATTAATATATGCAAATGAAATATAATTTAGAAAATTCTTAAGAATTAATTTGGTTGGTTAAAAATTTTATTTTTTATTGATTATGATTTTTTTTTTTTAACCAAGAGTACTTAATTTAAAAAATTAGAAATAAATTTAATTGATAAAAAATATCTGTAAAAGAGAAAAAAAGAAAAAAAGAAAAGTGAGGTGGAGCCTTGTGGGAGCCAAGGGAAAGGGAAGTTATAGATCACGCGTGAGTTTGTTAGAGTTGTCACATGATCCACGAATCTTTACCCTTCCCTTGTCAACGATTGCCACATCTCTCTCTATTTACCCTCTTAATTTGTCTTATATATATGTTCTTTTTCTTTCTTTCCTCTGTTCTTTTACCCTTCTCTCCCTTTCCTCTTCTTCCTTTCCATTTGCGTCCCCATTATCTCCCTTTATTTTATAAAAAAAAAATATACACTTACCATTAAATTATATTTTAATATATAAATAAATAATAATTATTTCAATTAATATATATATATATATATATATAATAATAATTATATATTACATATAATTTTTTTTTTATATAACGTAATATATATTTTTATTTATTATTTTATAATTTAATTGATAATAATTAATAATTAATTTCATTAATTTATCGTGAAAGCGATTTGACATGTAATCACTAGCCACTGATCACCAATAATTGGCCACAGTGGTTAAATCAAACAGAAGCCAAGTAAGATGGGTACATGTGCTAAGGTTAATTAGTGGTGTATTGGTAAAAAAAAATTGATTCTCTCGACAAATCAATAGATTAAAAGAAATGAAGAACTAGCTAGCTATGACTAGGGCATGCAATGACTCATGCATATAAGAATAATGCATGCAGTTTCGGTTCTTTTTTATCTCTTGTTTTAAAAAAATTATATTTTTTAATTTATGTCAGGTATTTCTGCAATCTATATTATTATTATTATTATTATTATTTAATAAATTTATTTTATCTTATTAATTAATTAATTAATTAAAACAATAGCAATATAAACTATAAAAATAAAAATATCCTTCACATCATTATAAGAAATTAGTGGTTTTCGTTAATACTATATTAATTGTCTTTTTTCAACCGAGTATTCATCAATCTAATTATCAAATTAAAATTTTATTAAAATGAGATTTTATCAAAATAAATTTTATAAAAAAAAAAACTCAATTAAAAATATAAATATTAATTTATTATTTATATAAAACTCAATCGAAATATTTTAAAATCTTATTTTGATTTATTACCAAACACTAAAATAAATTCAATTAATTTAAAAATTTAGTATTTCTTAATTATAAAACCTGATTTTAAAACTTATAATTGGAGTGTCAAACACCCATATTGTCTCTAAATTCTTCATTATATGCTATAAGAAAGAGAATTAATATAATGATATTTTTAAAAAAAAAAAGTAATTTAGATAATATATAATTATTTTTTTATAATTGAGATTATTTAATTATTTTCTTAATTTTTATACAATTAGCTTAAACCACAAATAATATAATTATATATATACAATTAGCTTAGTTCTTATAGAAAGCATATGTTATGTAGTGATTAAAAACCAAATAATTAACCAACACTTAATTATACTTATTAAACTAATAATTATTGAGAATCATTTATAAATTAATTAATAACACCATCTCGGTAATAGATCCACCTTCTTCATTCTAGCATTGTCTTTTGTCATGCATGTTCCCAAAAGATAAGTACAACACAAAATTTAATGTCAATCTATATCAATTATATACAGTATATGTATAAATATAAAACCAACAACATTTTCCTAATATGGTTAAGTTATTGGACCCCCTCTTAATTCTCTTATAAAACAACTTATAACATTTTAAGACAATGACAAGCACTGAGCTGCCAAGGACATATCTGTCCAACCACTCCTGAATCCCTTCCCATCTTCACTTTATTAATTTGCTTATCACACTCTCTCTATTTCTCTAATGAACCCATTTTCCTTCTTCATCAACTACTACTAGTACTTCGTCTTCAATTCTACAATGGAATCAAGCCCAGTTCATGGCTTAACTCAAGAAGAATATGCAGAGCTAAAACCAGTAATAGACACATACCACAAATTCGAAGCAACACCAAACACATGCACTTCTCTAATAACACAAAAGATTGATGCACCTGCTCATGTCGTTTGGCCATTTGTTCGTAGTTTTGAAAACCCACAAAAATACAAGCACTTCATCAAAAGTTGCAATATGAGAGGTAGCGGTACAATTGCTATTGGCAGCATTAGAGAAGTCACTATAGTTTCTGGTTTACCAGCTTCTGCAAGTACTGAAAGGTTAGAGATTTTAGATGATGAAAAGCATATTTTAAGCTTTAGAGTTGTGGGTGGTGAGCATCGGCTAAATAATTATCGGTCTGTCACTTCAGTTAATGAGTTTAACGAACAAGGGAAAGTTTATACAATTGTTTTGGAATCTTATATAGTTGATATTCCACAAGGTAATACTGTTGAAGATACTAAAATGTTTGTGGATACTGTTGTCAAGTTGAATCTTCAAAAGCTTGCTGTTGTAGCTATGGCTTCTTTGCATGGACATGAATAATAAATTATTAATTATTATATTATTATGATGGCCGTTGATGGTTGTGTTTGCTTCGCTGTGGCGGAGGCGGTGATAATGATGAGGTAGCTATATTGGACAAGTTTCTCTCTTTTATTGATATCTCAATGGTTAGAAGTTCGGCCAAGTAAGTAACCCTATATCTATCTAAATGTAAATAAAGAAGCTGGGTGCACATGCATTGAGTAGATTGAATAATTTCTTTGGATGAAGTTTTATTTAATATTTGTCTTTTTTTTATTGGTTTTTAGGAAGTTTGTATGTTTTTGTTTTTGTTTTTAGTTTTATATTGAATAAGTTTCAGTTATATGGCTATGGGCTAAAGTTTGTATGTTTTAGTTTTAGTTTTTAGTTTTATATTGAATAAGTTTCAGTTATATGGTTATGGGGTATTGTTTGAATTGTGTCATAATTAATTAATTTTCTCCTGATTCCTGAATAACTTAAATAAAGTTCCACAGCAGATGACGATGATGGAATCAAATTCATCGTTTTCTTTTATCTTCTTCGTCCAAACAAACTAAAAAAAAATATTAATTGCGTAGTTTATCAAAAAGTATAATAACTAATTTGGTGAATTCAAAAAATTAATTTTTTATTGGCCAAAACAAATTTTTTATATAAAAAATTAAGACTAAATGGGTCGATAATATTTTTTTATATAAAAAATTAGATTTGTATAGATCAAGTGAAATTCTTTTTAAAAGTTACTGAAATTTTTTAAGAGTGGGCAAAATTTTCTCTAATTAAAAATATAATTATGTATATGTTCAGATAGACCTATTACCCAAAAAATATTTTATTAGTTTATAAAAAAAAAATCATTTGATTTATTTAAATTTATTTTTTTTATATATGATTAATATACGGCTCACTCAATATTAATTTTCTAACTTTATCATGAGAATAATAATAATATAGTTGCTATTATTATTATTATTATTATATACAAGAATGTTTCATATATATGAATAATGAATTTATATCGTTTATTTATATGCTAATGTACAATAGAAGGGAACATTTTTCTCATAAGCTTTCGTGTACTCGATAGTCTAAAACAAAAGACGGCTGAAATTTTTGTTGCCTTTGTCAATTGTGAGACTTTTTGTACTAAAGTTTGCTTGCAGAAATAAGCGAAGATATATAGAAAAAAGATAGATTGCTCTAAAGAAGCAAGTCCTAAAGTCAAGCTTATTTTTTTTAAAACAAAAATAAATTGAGAATATTATTTATCTGTTTTTAAAGTTTGATAATTAAAATGTGTTTAAAATTTATATATATATATACAACAAATGTCAAATATACCATTAAAGAGATGAAAATTTTAAATTGCAAGGGATAGTAGTATTGAGCAAAATGGGTAGCTGCATATAGGTGAAACAACTTTTCGTGAAGGATTGAAAGTTAACCCTGAATTCAAAAGGCAAAGACAAAGTGAAGAAAGCTTATGAAGACTTGTGAGTAACCTTATAAGAGGACATGTGAGTGTGAACATCCATCCCATTCTTAATTTCTCTTTAGTGCACAAACTCCATCTTCACCGCATATTTAGCAATTTTTTTCCTTTTTTTTCTCTCTCTAAATCACCCGGGATTCGATAGGCATATTCACTCTAACTAAATTTTGATTTGAATCGAGTGAAACTCATAAAAAATGAGCAAAACTTTTTCATCGCCTATTTTCTTCAATTACAATACTCAAATTCAATATCTTAATTAAATGGAATGAATGAATTTCTTATTACTCAAATCAATAAATGATGTTAAATTTTTTTCTTTTTTTTTTTAATATTGGAGAATGAAGACTTAAATTTAAATTTATTATCCGACCCATAAATATACTACTACTAAACTATACTTAACAATTTTCATGTACTTAATACTTATATTTTTTTTTTCGTGCAAAATATATATACAATATAGGAATTGGCTTTTATCAATTTATATAGAATAAAGTATTATGTAGCACCTAAAATTTGATGAAATTAATGAAGTGATTCCTGTATTTAAAAAAATGATTTTTCAGTTTTTATATTTTGATTCAGTCAAAATCATTGGTCATTACATTAATTTTTTTTTAATTTTTCTATTAAAAAATTAAAAAAATAAATTATATTCTTAAAATGCCTAATCCTCAATCTCTAGACCTTTTCCTTTATTTTTTTTTTTCTCTTTTTCTCTATTTTCTTTTCCACTTTCCTTCACTTTCTTTCAATTTCTTTCATTTTATTTTCATTTTCCTCTATAGTGAGCTTTCATTCTATTATTTTTCTTACTTTTTTCTTTGCTCTGTGATGTTTTTTCTTTTCTTTTTTTCGTTAATTAGTTAAGTAATTAATTAATTGTATAAAGTTTGCTTTGTTGAAATTGAAGGGAGCAAAATTTATAGGTGGGTATTATGATTAATGAAATTGAGTGGAGAATGGAGGGTTTTATGATGATAACAAGTGAAGATTTATGAGTTTTTAATGAAATAGTAGAAAAAATAAAATTTGATAGAAAATTAGAAATATTTTAGTCTTTTTATAAGTATTTAACAGTCAAATTAGATAAAATAACTGTTTCATTTCATGTAATCAATATAATTAGATAAAATAACTATTTCCTTTCATGTAATCAATACATCAATACATAAAGATTAAACAACTACTTTTTTGAAATATAGAGAGCATTTTTATAAATTTATCAAATTTCATAAATTAAATAATAATTTATCAATTTATACATAAAATATCATCTTATATTATAAATTACGATAGAGTTATGTGAAAGAATTCACAAATAAATTAAAATGAAAAAATTCAATATATTAGTTAAAATAATAATTATTATAATTAAATATAGTGACTTTAAAAATACTAATCACAATTGTTTATATTTTTTGTATTATAAAACCCTTTTGTTAACTAATTTTATCTTTTTCCAAGTATAACACTACATTCAAATGTTTGTTTTTTTTTTTTAAAGGAAAGAAGAAAACCTCAGAAAAGGAAGGGATTAGTTGTTTTCTCCGTGAACTATAATGCACTTGTTTAGACCTGTGGTGATCCACTAGTTCTTGTGATCGACCGCTAAAAAATAAATAAATAAATAAAATATAGGGAAACATATTACAGTAAAATCTCAATAAAATAATATTATTTAAATTCATGAGTTATATTAATTAAAAGAGATATTAATTAATTAAATATTAATTTAGTCTATTAATTAAAAATTGAGACTATAAAAAAATTATTATATCATAAAAATTATTAATTTATACAAATTTTACTGTATATGTTACTTTTCATATTAATCAACATTATATTGTCTTTTGACAAATTGAGTTCTTTGTTGGAAAATTGAATTTCTCTAACGAGCTATTGGTAATCTGGCAAAAGTTTCAAATTGGGATTTATAAAATCCCAAAATAATATATTTATTGGGATTTTTTGTCAAAAATTTTATATTTGAATTTTATGAATAAAATTGTCTCTCTCAAATTTGAAATATAATTTACGCTATGCATATCTAGCAAAATGGTAATTTTATAATTTTATTATTTCATAATTTACTTTATGAAATTATTTATTGTACTCAGTATATAATTATATATATTTTCTTTCCTTTTATATTATATATATATATGTATTTTTTTTCCACTGAGTCAATCTTGAATGATTTAATTTTAATGTATCATTTTCATATACACTAAATATACTCAATAATGTTTCAAAGGGGCATCGGAATGGTTAGCAATAGTAATGTTCATGAATCATTTTGATCGGTTTAGCATAAATAATTTTAAATAAACCAATTATATCAATTTGTAAATTATTTAATCTATATTCAAACTAAATAAAAATAAAATTAAAAATTATTTAAATCAATATTCTTAAATTTTAATTTGGATAATCAATTTCGTCAGTTTGAATTATAAAAAAATATTAAAAAATAAATAAATAATCAGTATTATATTATGTTATAAAAATCAACTTAAAAAATAAAAAAAAATGGCAAAATTTAATATAAACAAAAAAATCTTTATAAAATTATAATTTAAATACATATAAATCAAAATATATAATTTTAATATTTCTCAGTTAGGTTTGGTTTTATAATTTTTTATATATTCAAATTATAATTAAATCAAAAAATTTGAATTAATTATTTTTCCAAACCATTACGAATTGTATTAATAATAAAATTATAATTTTTATTTGAATTAAATTGAATCGATTTGATTTAGTTAATTTGTGTGAAGCTCCAGTTAGCAGCATAGTTTAAGACCAAAAAGTCTCAGAATCGACTCTCATATCTATACAATTTTATTATTATTATTTTTTTTAAGTATACTCAATAATTTATTTTTTAGTTTTATTAATCTATTTTTTTTTCTAAAAAAAATAAAGAGCACAATGATGAGTCTAAACATATTATACCTCAATTGTTTATAATGTGATTGGTTATAAATGTAATCAAAGATATATTAAGAAATATAAAAATAAATTTAACTTTTCTTTGAGAAAAAAATATAAATATAAATTTAACTTAAAAAGGAATATTATTGATAATTTTTTTGGACATTTTAGAAAACTTGGATAATAATTATTTATGGATATGATTTATTAATCAAGTCACATGGTAGGAAATCAACTAATTATTAATAAATTTTAAGCTACAACATATTCATTCTATTTCATATTTTCATGGTTTGTTCTCATTGCCAACTTTTTTTTTAACATCGAAAAGGAATGAATCGATTCTTAATTTATTATTTAAAAAAAATATATATTTATTATTAGATTATGATTTATTTTATTTTTAATTATTATTATTAAATCAAATGTGACCCCTTTATTTTATTTATTTTAACCCTTTTCAAAAACTCATTATTATTATTAATATTATTATTAAAAATAAATTATTTTTTTATTCTTAAAATTTATCTTGATTAACAAATTAACCTTGACTTTTTGAAAAAGTAACGTCCATTTTTTTAGATATTTTTAATTAGTCAATGCACTTTTTAGTTTATAATAATAATATTTATTGACTGAAATATCCTTATGTTCAGTATATAATTATTTATTGTCACCTAACTTGTTTTCTCTCACTTTTTTTTTCCGCTCACTTTGTGTTGTGTTTTTTCCTCCCTTTCTGCCAGCCCTCTTTATAATCAGAAACCCCCAAGTGCTCAATCTCTCGAAGAATTAAGATAGATATATTAACTTTTGATTTGTTGTTTGTTGCTGGAAGTTTATTTCGAATTTGGGGAAAAAATCATATTGGGAAAATGAAATTTCTAAGGGACTGTTTGGTTGATCAACTAAATATCCCTAATTATCGATTGTTAATATGCGCGTCGTCAATTGAGAAAATTTGTGATATTTGATTGGTCAATTAAAATCTTCGATTATGGAAAAAAAAATTTTCAATCGGCAAATTTCATAAGCAGTTATAAGTACGATTTGGCAATCGTACCTTTATACCAATCGTATATTTAACTATCGCTCTACTAAACACTCTCTAAGAAGGAGAATTATCGAGTTGAAAGGAAATTATTTATCTTTAATTTTACAACCGAAAATGTCATGTTCTAGTGGAACTAACAATAACTGAGAAGAGTTAGGACTCGAATTTCAGAATCTGATATGAAACCTTATAAGCTATATTATTATTATCAAAACAATAATTGTAGCAGTTTTATTGGATGATGCAAGCAGGTTTATACTTTCAGGTCCACCTTCACAAGAAAGACAAATGAGTCTGAAGGTGTATTGAGAGCTAGACTGGACGCTTCTGAATGATTTAAATGCTAAAATTATGAATTTAAAATGTGAAATATATATTTGATATTTTTAAATAAATTTAATTAATTATCGAAATATTTTTTTATTTATTTTATGAGTGCTTTATTTTTAAATTTTTTACGTTTATCCCTAAAAGTTGAGGCTCTCTTTGCTTATAAGATTTAAATTTATTAATTATTATAATATAAGACAAATATTTGATTATAAGACAACTGTTCTACCAATGCAAAATAAATTAAAGAAAATAATATTCATATCTAAAATAAAAGAAAATAATATTTATGACAAGGACATAACCAATTACTAAAATTGGTTTGAGTTAGTAGAGAAATCAAATCGATTTATCTAATCAAATTGAAATAAATAGTTTCATAATTTATTTGATTTGATTAGATTAGGTTTGAAAAATAAAATAAATTAAAAGTTTAATTTAATTTACGATTTAAATATTTTTTTTTTCGATTTCAAACCGAACTAAATTGAAATTATATATATATTATTATTATAATTAAATATATTTAATTTTATTTTATATACAACCACTTTTATTAACTTAATATTAATTTAAAATTTTAAAAAATATCATTCAAGAAAATTAGTTAATAAAAAATAAAAAATAATTTAATTTTTGAAAAAAAATATAAATTTTGAGAGTGTTAATTAAAGAAATGAACAAATTTTATATTGTGTAATATTAAATTATTTTTGAAATTTCTTATTACCAATATTTTATCAGTGTTTTTTTTTTTAAATTTATAATAAAATAATGATGATTTATAAAAAAAAGATATTTGATTTGAAACCGATAAATCAAAAAAATTTAAATTATATTAAATCAAGAATCTGAAGATATAAATTTCAGTATTGTCAAGAATCTAAAGATATAGATTTCAGGAATCTAATCTACAGATATAAATAAATGGTTTTCCTAACATGTGTAGTTTATAACCTGAATAAAATTAATCTAAAAATGAGTTATATTTTTTAAAACAATTATAATTTTAAATGGATTTGAATGAAAAATTAAATTTTTATTTTTTATTTTTATCAAGAGATATTATAAATAACATAAATATTAATTATAAATATTAAATATTAAATTAATAAATATTAAAATTTAATATGTATGAAAATAAATTTAAATAAATTAAAGAGTCCAACTTGCAATCTCATATCACCTCAACTTGGTTTCACTTAGGAGTAGCATCAATTAGTTTGAAAGATTATTATCAAATTAAATTAATATTTTTAATTTAAATTTTTTTAAATTAACTTAAATTATTATTATAATTAAATTATCAATTTTAATTCTATTTGATTTAATTTAAATATTTTTAATTTATCGGTTTCAAATTAATTTTTTTTATTAATCGTTATTATTTTATTATAAATTTAAGAAAAAATACTAATAAAGTATCAGTAATAAAAAAAATTAAAAAATAATTTAATATTATATAATTCAAAACTTATTTATTTAATTAATTATAATTAATTAGCACACTCAAAATTTATCTTTTTTTTTTAATTAAATTTTTTATTTATTTTTAGTTAATTTTATAAATAGTATTTTTTAAATTTTAAATTAATATTAAATTAAAAAAATAAATGGATATATATAATTGTAACATATATATATATATATATATATATATAATTTTAGTTTAATTTTATTTAAAATTAAAAAAAATATTTAAATTATTAATTAAATAATATTTTTAATTTATTTTATTTTAAATCAAATTAAATAAATTTAATTATAAAATTACTAATTTTTATTTAATTTAATCGGTTTAATTAATCCTCAAGAATCCTATCTGTTTAGTTTCACTAGCATACGAAAATCTCATTCTTATAGTTCCATTATCACAGTATCAAAGCTCACAAAAGCGAGAAAAATTTACTGATACAGTTGTAGTATCTATAAATTTCATCTAATGACAAAAAAAAAGGATGAATATGAAACATAAAAAAAAAAAAAAAAGAAAGAAAAAGAATGAAAAGATCAGATCATAAAGATTACCTGATTAGCAGTGTTACATCATAATTAGGTGTGTTCTTGTAGACAAAAATCATGATCATGATAGACCATCATGCACATATGGTATTTCAGTAGGTGGGGGGGATAGAGGGTTGGCCCATAGAAACCCAAAAAGAAGTAAACAAGTAGATATATAGGTTTTATAATTGCTTCAGTAAAATTGTCAAAGATCTTTGAAACCAGATTTTCTCATCATCTTTGCTTTTGCTTGCATCACCAAAAATCTTTAGAAGTACACTGCTAAAAACAGTAGTGCTCAGTTTTTAAAATTTTTAATAATTAGAAAAAATTAATAAATTTTATCTTAGTTTTGAATTACTTGTTAGATTGTGAAGAGAAAGTGCAAAGCTTTGTTTACCACAATTACTCTTATAGCTCAATCACATTAGGTTATAGTCTTAAAATAGGTAAAAGAGCAAAGGACTTTTTTTCCTCTCTGAAAAATGGAGTTGAGAAGACCTGGCATGAACAGGAGTTTGAACAGATATTTTGATTGCGATGATTGCAGTGCGAAGCAGATAATGAGAGGTGGTGAGGAGGACAAAGAGAGGGAAGGGATGGGCCCTCTAAAGCCTGCAACGGAAATGAGTGGCACTGCACCAAAGACTAGTTTTCTCTCTCTTTCTCTCTCTTTATCTTCTTGTTTTTATTGCTCTCTCTTGTGTGGCTCTGTCTCTGGCTCTGTTTTTCTCTCTCTATCTTATTAAAGCCTTATGAAATGGGTCCATTTCATGTACTCCCACTTCACTGCAGAAGCTTTTTTTGGCTTTTTGGTACTCTCTTTCTTGCTTTTAATGAGTTTTTCTAAGCTTGTTGTCCTTTATTTGCAAAACCCATTTTTGTTTATGAGCTTTAAATTTTTTCTCTCTCATGAAAATCTGAATCTCAGTTTCTTGGTTTTTGGATTCTTGAAGAGAATACCCACTTTCTAATCGTGCAAGGAAATTAATCCCCTCTCTTTTTTTTTTGAAAAAAAAGATTAAATTTTTTTTATTTTTACGGAAAAAGAAAAGTGAATGCATTAGTCTCCGTTGGCTTTTTCACCTTGTTCTTTCTCTTTTTTGTTAAAGAAGAAAATAAAAGTTGCCACTGTTTTTCTGCCTTTTGATTATACTCTTTCATGGAGAAATAGAGACCAATGATTTCTTGGTAAGTTTATTTGTGTTGAAATAGTCCTTGTCTTGGGTTTTCTGAGGAAGCCTATATATAGACTCAATCACCCATGCTAAACATAACACTGTCTTTGTAACTTGTAAGCATATTCAAAAAATGAAAAATTTTCTCATTTCTGCTTTGAGAAATTCCTATGAATCTACATTAAAATTCCTGACTGACTTTATTTTTCTTTCTACAAGCCTGCCTTGAAAATTTTGTCTTCCGAGCTGTGCTTTGTCTCTAGGTGGATGCAGCAAATGAATGGAAGGTTAGTCGTTTTTTTCGTGTATGTAAAAATTTTATGTTCTTTAACCTAATCTCATTCGTTTTTTAGCATGATTTTGTTGAGTTCTTTAGGCCTTTCCTTTCTATTGCTAATCTTCAAATATTATTTTTGTTGTTCTTGATACAGTACTGTGGGGTTGTGTGCTAACTCTAGCTATTAGGAGGTTAGTGGGATAATAAATAATGTTATAAATTACAATTTAACAGTCAAAATATAACAGAACATTCTTGTACAAGACCGATCTTCTCCTTCATCACTGTTACTAGGTCTAATTTTAATCCATATTATCACTTATGCTCAGTTTATTATGGTAGCTGTTTATTTATTTCTTAGAAATTGTATATTGTGGGTTTTGTTTGGTTCAATTTGTCTGAATTATTGGTGAATATTATTTTTCCTTTCATTGAAGTTGAGTGATTCCTCCTCCTCCTTCAAACATGGTCTTCTCAAGGGTTCGTGTGTGTCAGTAGGCTTGTGCAGTGCTTTTTTGTGAGCATGATGTGAATGTTCTAAATAAATAACCTTTTTTTGCATGCTTCTCTGATAAAGAATAAACCTATTTTAAACTTTTCGCTTTATTGTAAATTTTTCCCAGGTGGATGTTACTTAACATTTGATTACCCTCAAAACCAAGAAAGAATCAGTTCCAGCTAACAAATTAGTTTCCTTTAAAAAAAAAAATCTGAGGAGTTCTCAAAAGAGTAAAGAATGATGTTCTAAATATGAAAAATGGCATAATATGCAAATGAAGCATGAGAATATCAGATGATTTTGAAGCTATTTGGCTTCTTGCCATGTGATTTCAACATTTGTATGATATGATGAAGAATCGTTTATTTAACGTTCCTATTGATATGGCTAGCAGGAATTCCATTGCTGTTGAAGGAATTGGATCACAGATAATAACCCCAAACTCAATTGTCCAGTTTGATTCATTTGACCTCAACAACCAAAACCAGTCATTGGATGGATATTCATTGCTTCCTACATTGCGTGGAATGCCTATCAATGATCTCCATACAGAAAATCGAACTGTAGTTGTGGATTCGGATTTTTTAGTTGCAACTCTTGGAAGGAATGTTGCAAGAGAGGCTGAGTTTCAAGAACAATTTGTGGGTGGAACACCCATTTCTGGTGCTGCACTTGCTACTACTCTAGTAGCCTCAAGAAGTGGACTTCAAGAAAATCTGACCAACTTAGCAATTTCAGAACCTTCAATGTATCCTTTGGAGGTCTTAAGAACTTGTGCTTCTAATGATTACACTTATGGTTTGAATTCTTCATTTGCTTCGTCCATGAATTATGGCTGGGATGAAGTGTTTGGTAATATGAATGCTAAGGGGGACATTAACAAATTTTCTGCTTCTGTAGAGCTTGGTGGGAAAACCCCTTTAAGAACAGGGTTTCAACCTTATTCATCCATAGGTGATTTGGAACCAAATATTTGGATATCATCAAATAGTGTGAATGTGAGTACAAATAATCTTTATGGTTCGTGTAAATTTAGCAATGAACTATCTTTAAGTCTGGCTACTTCCCAACCTTCTACCATAAATGGGAGTCATGTTCCAGATCAGTGCTCTGAAATAAGTTGTTCTGGCATAACACGCCATTGCTTGAAAGAAACAAGGTTAGGCTCTGAACAAACTTCTTCGGGCAGTAAGGAGCTTTCTCTGAGTTGTGGCTCTTGCAAGGCTAGTCAATTCTCACCAGTGATATCAGGATCCCGATACCTTCAAGTGATACAGGAATTACTTGCACAAATTGCAAGTTATTCACTTGAGAATCTAGACCAGATGAGTTTCACCGGTGGAATCAAGGGGGGAGCAAATATGCTATTCTCTTCAAGTTACTTTATGGAGGGAGGGATGGGTACAACAGGTCCTGATGAGTCTCTTAATGTAGATGATAGGTTTGAAGTTCAAGTGGATCCAGAACTGCAGAAACGGGCACTTGAAGCAAAGAAGAGACAATTGCTGGCTCTACTTCAGTTGGTATGTTGATTCTAACTAGTTTTGTAGTAACAAAATCTGGTGCTCTTACCACTCATGTTGTGTTTTTTCTTTTTATATGAAGACTTGAGCTACTCTTTTTTCAGTGTAAATAGTATATATGGTGCAATATTAAACTAGCATTGCTAGCATCAAAATTAGACATTCAGAGTTGAAATTGACCAATGAAAAATCTTTATGATCAAAACTGTCGATTCAAATCATATGCACAGTCAATGTACTTGTAGTTTTGGTAGCATTCTTGGACTAATATTACTGTAAGGTAACGAGGTAACGTTTTCATTACTATTTCGGGTGCAGGTTGATGATCGATATAACCAATGCTTGGATGAGATACACACAGTTGTCTCTGCATTCCATGCTGCAACTGAGTTGGACCCTCAAATACACACTCGTTTTGCTCTCCAGACAATCTCCTTCTTGTACAAAAGTCTTAGGGAGAGGATCAGCAACCAAATCCTAGCAATGGGAGCACATTTTGATAATGGAGTTGCAAAAGAGATAGAAGGTTCTCTTGAAACTTCCTATTTTCAAAAGCAATGGACTCTTCAGCAACTGAAGAAAAGAGAGCACCAACTATGGAGACCCCAGAGAGGATTGCCAGAACGATCTGTCTCCGTGCTACGTGCATGGATGTTTCAGAACTTCCTTCACCCGTGAGCTCCCTCGTACTGTATAAAATTTCACAGCTTTTCAAAGTCCTTGCTAATGTTGTGCATAGCTTGAATGTTGATCTAATGACTTGAGAGATTTAACGATTATGCATTACAGGTACCCTAAAGATGCAGAGAAGCATTTGCTTGCTGTAAAAAGTGGGCTGACAAGAAGCCAGGTATATAAAGATTATATATATATATATATATATATATATATATATATATATATGCATTCTTTTGTTTATCTTGTGTTTTACTGAAACTGATGAACAACTTGAACCACTATGGCAATCGGCTTAATGGGTAGTTGAACCCCTATGAAAAAAGCCTTTTGCTGAGCGCCGAGGCATTTAAATTCATATGTAGTTTTTTTTTTTAAATGTAGAGTTTGTTCTATTATCTCATAATTTATTTTCCAACTTTTGAGTATATGACTAGGTTTCGAATTGGTTCATTAATGCTCGAGTTCGACTATGGAAACCGATGATTGAGGAAATGTATGCAGAAATGAACAGGAGGAAAGGTCGACAAAACGATGAGGGAAGCAATAGCAATCACATAAACCACATCGGCATCAGCAATCTAAGATTTGGTGTGAATTAAAGTTGAAGAAAAGCTAATGAGACATTAGCTTTAATTGTTATTGTTGAATAGAGGGCAAGAAAAGAAATCATCCATAAATGCTCCATAAAGTTGGGGATTTGAGGGTGATCAATTAAATGTTATAGATCTCTCTCATTGAACGAAGCTGAATCCAAGAGAGTTAAATCCAATGCAATGCAATTATTTGTATGCACTCATGACCATTTTCATTTCTTATATAGTTGCTTAATTGTTTTTTTTTTTTCTAAATGCCCAAATTTTTTAATTGAAAATCCTATTTTGTTTATGCAATGGCAGTTATTAAATTCAAAACCAATCATTCAATTTTGGGAGAAATTTTTAGGAAATTTAGTCTGTCATAATATATTATGGATTTACATAATTATTAATATATTAACTATTAATTATGATATATATTTATAATTTAAATAGTTAATTATTATATTCATTAAGATAGTTATTAATTAATATATCTCATTATTATTGTTTAGTGCATAATCTGATGTAAGATTATTTTTGAAATTTGAGTTTTAAAATTGTTTTTATTTCTTATGAAATCTCAATTTCCTATTTGAATTAGAAGTGGTAATATATGTAAATATATTTTTTAAATGAAAAAGAGGATTAGATTCTTCAATCTTGTGTAGCAAACAATGAATTGATTACTGAATCAGTAATTAAATAACGTCAAATTTTTTATATTAAATTTTCTAAAATCCTACCCAAATTTCATCCATTCAAATGTCTATGTTTGTCTCTTACAATTGGCAATCTTGGCTTAAATTTCCGTGTCTATTTGTGGCATTTCGTGATTTCTACAAAAGACTAAAAAAAGAGGGTAACGTGGGTTAGCCTGTTAGTTGCCCTATTAGAACATGAGGGAGATGAGGTAATATTCAAAACACTTGAACAGCGTTTTATGGTAATTAGGTTAACTGTCCGTTTAACACAGTTTGTAAAAATAAAAAAGCATATTTTTTAGAAGTTAAATTTGGCTCAATTTATAGTGTTAAATAAATATTAAAATTAATAAAAATAATTATCTGAATAGCTAAAATTTAACTATTTGAATAAGTTAGAAATTAAAATTTTTCAAAATAGTTGAATTTCAAATTAAACGCATAATTAATTTAAAAAAATTAGTAGATAAAAATAATCTTATGAGTTTATAAATAATTTTTAGATTATATTTTATCAAAAATAAATATATAATTAATTATTTTTGAAAATATCATTTTAAAAAAATAATTTTTTTTTATATAAAAAATTATTTTTATAAGTTCTCTGAAATTAGGCTAAACGAGGAAGGTAAAGAGGAATCCATGCACACCTTAGCAATACTAGTTTTTCGATCACAGAGTTGCTATTTTATATTATAATAAATTACATATATTATTTATTAATATGTAAAGAAAAAATAATATTATAAAAAGTATTTATATATTCAAAAATATTATAGATTTTAAGCTAGTCTATATATATTTCCCAAAAAAAGTTATTGTTAAAAAAGCAAATTAAAAAAAAAAATCAATAAAATTATACTTGTCATTATTTTTTAAAGTAAACTAAAACGAAAAGGAAAAATATTATTCTATTAATATCAAATTAATAAATATATATATTTTCAAGAAAAATTATTATTAAAAAATAAAAATAAAAATATGCAATAAAATTATGATTGCCACTAATTTTTTCAACTACAAAAGTAATAATTTTAAAATTTAAAAATATATATCATAATATCAAAAATTAATATGTATATATAAATTAAAAAGAAATATGAATCAATTCTAATCATATATATACCTCATGTAAAAATTTAGAAATTTCTCCATTATTATTATATAAGTTTTATAGATCTAAATAGAATTTTGAATAGTCTTAGATTGTTGAATTAATTAAAAAAATCATTCAAATACTCATAAAATAAATCATGTTATTTTAATTTCTTATAAAATAAAAAATTAAAATGTAATATATGATTTACTAAATTATATGGATTATAAAAAAATCTTATAAATATTTATAAATAATAACTCAAATAAATTTATTCAATTTTTTATATTTACTTCTTTTGCAAGGACATTTTACCATTCATACATAGGGTCAAGAAAATTTCAGTGTTAAAATTAATGTTTCAAGTACTAAATTTTAAAATTAATTTTATATACTGTTAATACTTATACAATGAATAAAATATTTATAAAAATATAAAATATAATATTGAGATTTTTAATATGAGTATATTAATTAGAGAAAATATAAAAATTTATTTACGAATTAATTCCATATTTATAAAACCCTTCAAATCTATAATTGAAAGTATATCTCTTTATTTTATTCAAAATTTGTATATTATTTCTTTACATCGCTAAACTATACCAAGTCACTATTTTTTTTTTCTTTCACTCAATTTTCATATGAAAGATTGATAATAGTAAATAACGGTCAAATTAGCACATAATTTTTCTCTTAGTGATCCAAATCAGAATAAAAATAAAAGGTTAGAATAATAGGTTTTACGATTTTTTAAATTTTCATGCAAATCATGAAGAATATTAAGAAATTGATTCAAAAGAAATTTTTATTTTTATTTATTTAAATAATAATAATAATAATAGTAATAATAATAAATTTCAATTGATTAACCTTTAATTTCACAATTAAAAAACAAAATATGTAAAAAAGATACTAAATTAAAAATATATAAAATAATTGATATCCAAACAAAATATTATTTATGATAATTTGACGAATATTTTAATAAAAAGTTATATATAACTTAAATTTAATTTAACGCATTGTCTTTATAAGATGTCTAAAATTAATTCTAATATATTAAAAAATATATGTAAAATTAAATAAATAAAAATAGTATATCAAGCATGATTATATATAGATCACAATGCTATTTTTAAGTGATAAATAATTAAAAATACAAAATAAAATAAAGCATAAGACTAAATGGAAACATAAAAATTTTGAATGCTATAATTCTTGTCCTTGGACAATTATAGATTTTTTAATAATATAATATAATTATACATAATGAAAATCAATATCTAAAATTTCTAATTTTAAATAATCAAAAGAAAAAATTGAAATCATACCTTTTATTAGCATGATAATAAGGTTGCTTTATGCAATAATAATAATAATAATAATAAATATCTAACTTAAAGAATATGAAAAATTAGTTAGCGTTTTTATCTATCAACATGTTCCCTAATCTTAGTTTAGTGTAATATTAGTTGTTTATTGTAGAAATATTTAAAAGTCTAATATTATTAAAATCAGTGTAAAATTTTAAATCTACTATTTTAATTTAGTTTAAATTAAAATAATATTAATTTAAAATAATTAAAGACTGAAAAATTTTAATTTTAAATATTAAATATGGGTATAGATGAAAGGTTAGTTATGTTTTATATAGATAAATTAAAATAATATTAATTTAAAATAATATATGTTATGTTATGTTTTATATAGATGAAAGGTTAGTGAAATGTTATGTTTTATATAGATGGAAGGTTAGTGGGTTCCTAGTTCTTAGGCTTGTTAGTAGGTGCACAGCAGCCCAGGCCTCCTTAGATCCTCAAATAATATTGCCCTATTTGTTTTTTTATCTCTTTGATAGAAAAAAAAAATTTAGAGGTTTGGGCCTAAGTGAGCTCCAAGGATCCACCGTTAATTACCACAACTCCTAAGAAAGTAATTTAACCACATGAAACTTACTAAAAAAAATTACTCAAAAACAATAAAGTTTAGAATCCAACTTGATTTAGAGAGTTAAAACCCAACCCTAATTAACCATTAATAGAACTAATTCCATACTAACCAATCCATTTAGATAGCCCATCCCTATTTGTTCCTGCGGTTGTGTGCCAACTTAAACGGGTAGAGTGATGGCATGACACCACCGCAATAGCCCTAACAACTCTCCTTTCCATGAATGAGTGACCCATTTCTATATTTGTTTAAAATTTTGAATTATTAAATTTTATTAAAATTTTTAATTGAGGGTTTATCTATCCAACGGTTTTTCATACTTAATTCTTAAATCATCAAAATTAATCTAATTTAAAATAATTAATTTATTATCTATTATATCAAAATAAAATAAAATATATATAAAAAATAAAATTTTTTAAGAATACGAATTTAGTATTATTCCATAATAAATTTCTTTTTTTAATAACACGTGAGTGTATATATTTTTGTTTTTACAGCGTTTTTCTATTAATTCCGTTTTAAATTAGGACACAAACTGTGTTGTCCACTATATGCATGCGCCAAAGTTTCTAGTGCTTGCTAAGCTGTAATCAATCGAGTCAGAAGTATAAAAATCCTTTCCTCGCCGAAGTTTCTAGTGCTTGCTAGGCGGCCGGCGTCGCAATGGGAAGAAATAGTGGTGGTTTTCGACTTTGACAAGACACTTATTAATTGTGCTAGTGATAATTGGGTGGTGGAACAGCTAGGAGTTAATGACCTCTTCACTCAACTCCTCCATACTTTGCCCTTGAACTCTCTCTCTCTCTCTCTCTCTCTCTCTATATATATACATGCTCACTATATATATATATACAAATTAATGAGCATTATTTATGTAATGTTAATGCAAAAATTACAGGTGTGATTTGAGGATATATAATAAGCGATGCAAATACCTTCTTTATAGAGAATCTTGAAACATCATGGTATTTTTGGTTGCTTCTCTGAGTCAACACAAATCCAAGCTATGTTGAAGCACAAGGCAGACTTAGAATCTTACAATACCATGATCATTTCAAGTTATCTTCTCATGGTGTACCATACCCTTCCAATATGTTCAAGGCAAATCCATTATAAAACATTATCCATTTATAAATTCATCATTTAATTGATCAAAGGAGTTGTGTAGTAACTCTAATTTAGAGAAAATTATTAATTATATCAAATTGGACTACCTAATAGAATATTAAAATTTCACTTTTTTTTTTTTTAATTATTCATGATTTTAGACAAATCTGAATCAGGTGTTAATGTCATTATTTAATTCTTCACATCAGAAAGATCAACAATTTGAATGGTAGTGGCTCTTTCAAGTCATCTTCAATTAACATTCAAGTTCTAATCACATGTCAATCTCACCATTGTATACAATATGAGATTAAAGTATGTTAAATTTAAAAGATTTCACATATAGGCTTGGCAACCCATGTTTAAGCTCTTTTCACACATTCCAATAAACTGACTAAAATTGCTTCAGAATGGTTTTCCTGTTTACTCTGAACTGAAGGTTACTGAACTTACACATTCATCTTTGGTTAACGGCTCCAATGACCTAGATATCAGACCTCTGAATGACGTTGACAGTTCCGGCCACATAATTACATAATCCAGGTTATTTTTAGTTTAGCACATATTCCTAGTTCTAGAAACTGATTAACTGGGTTAATTTTATTGTTCCTGTTCTTGACTTGTTTCCAGTATTTAATTAGATTGTAACAAATGAACCCTAGTTTAAAAACAATCAAAAGGTTTTGGTTCTAATCAATTTCCAGATTAATTATTAGAGTTAACAGGTTCATCTATGTTGGTATGGAACTCCAGATTTTTGTGCAGAATTGAAGCTTGAAGAAGGAGATATTGTGATGCCAAAGAAGAATTTCCCACTCTCTGAATTAATTTATGGCAATAGAAACTTTATCAAAGCAAATATTGAGGAATGGAGTGATGGGGAGGAACTAGGCAATCAATACAATCTTCATTGAAGACAAGTTTAATGCAAGACAAGATCATCCATTGGTTCCAGTTGATTGCAAGTTTCAGACAGCTCCAATCTCTACGCGTGATGCATATACTGGAAATGTCCTCTCAGTCCTCGCTAGCCAAGTGTGAATTAAAAATTTATAGCTCTGAATCTTATTGGCTAAAAATTGATCAAATGGAGATTATTGAACATGTTTAAAAAGAAAAAAAAAAAAGATAGTTTCTTGTTCATGGGGGTGATTTGTATATATATATTTCCAGCGGAAATGAATTTTCTTAGGAAGTCACTCCTCCATTGACAATCTTCAAAAATAAAATAGTGGTGATTTTCATTATACGAAACAGGTACATATATATTAGGTGTGTATTAAGCATGTATGGCGTTGTATTACAAGAATATCTTAAACAAATACAATTTTAAATTCAAAGTTTTGGAATTTTATAATTTCTACTTGATATGAACTTGTAACCAAGTAGACTTGGTGGTATCTGGCCGGGTTCGAGACGAATCCAGTTCTGAAAATATATGACTCAAATCCATATATTTACGAACGGTTGTGGAGACTATATGTGTTGAGGGTACTAACGGTTGTGGAGGCTATATGTGTTGAGGTTAAGCAGGTTGGTTAATTTGAGATTAATAAATTATTATTTTGTCCTTTTCTATGCATCTGTCCCCTGCTAAATTCGCTATAAAACCGCGTTTATATGGACAATTTTGTCAACTAATAGATACATTTAAATTCACTGAAAATTACTGATTTGACCCGCATATAACTACATAAACACCAAAATGGTCTCATATGCACGGTCATATTTGTCAATGTGGTCTTATTTGATGGTGTCCTTTTCTCTGCAGCTCCTCGGGAAGCCAAATTATTATCAGTCTTTACAATTACGAAGTTCCCCTTTTCTCATTCTTAATGCAAGTGCAAAACAACATCGTTTAGCTCGCGGTAATTTTCTTTTTTTTTTTTTTTACTATAATTACCTCATTGTTTGTTGTTTTAAAGTTAAAACGTTGTCGTCTAATGGCTGATATTGTCTCTTTTCAATTGTTGACTCTTTGATTGCCTACAATTGGTTCTATCATTGTGATCTTAACCGTTCACTATATATTTATGAGCGGTGTTTGGATATTCGGCCCAGTTTCATAGGAGGGTACAATATCATAATCCAAACTCAGTCCGACTCCAATCGATGTTCTAAATCCGGCAAACTAGTTTGAACTAACCATCCTTCTTGTGGAAGAATTTCATGAACCATCCCTCTCGTGTCATGATAGACCCCACCATCTTTCAGCAGTTCAGTGAATCACCGATATAGAATTGGTTCAATGTGATGTCAATTCCTCATACTATGTCAGCTCATCAGAAACCCATATACCATTATCAAAATAGTACTCTGGCCTAGGTTACCCAAGTACAGTAGTACCTTATCTAACAATACTGGACTGTTCGTTTGGCTTCAGTTAACCACTAATTATTCTTGTAATGTTAATCAATTTAACCAAGAGTCTCAGTTAATGGATAAAATTGTCCATCTCTATCTATGCCTCTGTAGCTGATTCCTTGCAAGTCGCAAAGAGATTGAATTTTAGACTATTTCTCATGTCTCATGGTCCTCTATCTGCATCCCACATCACATAATTACATAATAGATTAGAAAATCATTTTAATATACTATTTAGTGTAAACAAGGTTTCCATCAGCATTGTTTAGGAAAAAAAAGTGACATTGCACTTCCCTCCATCATCACATCATCAAGCTCATGTCACCAATAAAAAAGAAAAAGAAACTTCTACAGAATATACAATTGAAATGATTGGCGTGGAAGCCAACTTAAGAAAGCATAAGTTTAACATCCAACCTTTATTGCTATTATTATTATAATCATTTGCTTAAAATGTGAAAAATTATTTCAAGATTTACAAGTAACTGAATCCTCCTCAACCTCAACTAACACTTTTTGATTACAAATCAAAGAATGGCGACCTCTGCTTTCTTTCTAATATTCTAATACTTTCCGCTGTAATTTTTGTCCCTCCTTTTTACTCTATATCTACAATCTTCTACAAATCCCTCCCAAATTTTATATTCTCCAACAAATCAAAGAAAAATTACAATAAATAGATTACAAAAAGCATTCTTTGCCAGCCATCCAAATCCCTTTCAGATTTCCAGAGCTATTCGTGTTTTTATTGGTTTTAACTTCAAGCCCATGCTTTCCGGTGATAGGAGTTCAGGGGAAATGCACAGCGGACTCAAAGGGCTTCTTGGACTGACACTTAACTTAGGTGGTCTGTACATACCGTATCCCATGAGAAAGTACTCCATTGGTATTAACATGGCATGTGGCTGCTCCTCCGTCACCATGGATCCACATGCTTGAACCTGTAGGGTCCCCACATCCTCGTTAAACAAAAGCTCCATTGTTCTACATATCCTTGCAAACCAATTTTAAAAATCACAAGAATAGACCTTTGTTATATACCTCAACTAAAGCACTGTATCTTCTATCTAGTTTTGAAGTCATGTAGAGAGCCTCAGCGTGAAATGGAGAGTTATCCCCGACAAATATCAGGGAACGACAATGCAGTTTTCTCAGTCCTTCAGTAATGTCTGGTCTCCTGCAAGACGAAAAACACAACAATATTATACCAGAAGGCTAAAGCATGCAGAAGCCTTGGTCATTACTTCAAAACTAGTGGCACTTCTTCACAGCTACAGTCAATATAAAAACAGTGCCCCCATGTCATGGAAAACAATCCTCAAACAAGCACACCAAAGATTTGCATAATTTACACGTGTTAAGTGAGCACCGTTGAGAAGAAAAACTATCTTATAAACAGCCCCCTTACCCGTTTAATGCTTCAAGAAACCGCCAAACATTTAAACTCTGCCTTTCATCCAGCAACTAACAAAAGAAAACAAGCACACCATCAGGTTGGGGAAGTATCAGCTTCAAGACTGCTAATTATTGGTTGATTTTGTTCTGGTTTATGAGCATTTACCATATGTGAGAGGGAGAAAATAAAAAAAAATAAATAAAGAGATAAGAGCAGAGCACTAACTCTTCTGCAGGCCTGAACTATATCTGATTCTGGTACTTGAACACTACCACGAGCTTCCTGCTGAGTCATCAAGTAGAACCCAATCATTTAAGTAATCCAATTCTGGATGCACATAATCTTTAGAAAAACTAGAAGCACGAAAATACCTTGCTGAAATACCGCTTTAGCAAAAACTCTTTCACCACTCCACACATGCCATAGTAGTATAGTAAGTTAGAGATCACCTATAAATAATTCATGTTAAGCATAAAAATGATAATTCCTGACCCCCAACTAATCAAAAAAAGATTAAAGAAAGGAACCTTATTATACAGCCACTCCGTCCATGAGGGTGCTTGGCACAGGGGAGAAATAAGTATCAATCCAAGAACACGTTGCCTATATTTCATCTGTGCAAAGGAAGAGAAACTAAGACCAGTGAATCCCGTTCAGTTCTCGATCGGCATATAAACAAAAGGTTAAACCACAACTTCTTTGGAGGTAGCAGCCTGGACAAGTTATAAATCAACTTATCCAAAACAGTATTCTTATTATTACTATTTAGATTATTAAATATCTTTAAATTGGTTATAAATTAATTAAAGTGCAGTGAAAGACAAAGGGAGTTAGAGAAATGAATAAAAAGCAAAAATATTTAATTGAGTCAAAAATAATTTTGGATCATTAGGAAACAGATCATGTGCATCATGTCAAGAAATGAAGCATACAGCAAATAGAGTAAGAATGTAGGCTCCAGCTGTAACACCCATACACATCACTGCACCAAGTCTGAAAAGACAAAAACATGAAAAGAACACATCAGTTTATTTCCATTCACTGTTACCCAAGTAAGTAGATTAACAAGTAGTGATGATGATGTACAAAAGAAGACAACTTATAGCCCTTAAAATGCAGAGTCAATGTTTCTAGTCGCATATACTTTAGAAATTAGCCAGAAATATTGCTGGCCAATGGAAATGAGAAATATCATACATTGTGTCCAGAGTAGAAGATAGATGCTGTACAACAAACCTCTAAAGAGCCAACATTTGAAAAAGAAATTTTAAAATTGTGGAATAACATGATTACCCAAAATAGTTGAGAATTTCAACGATTTGGTCTGCCAAGTCATCAACAGAAAGCACAGGGTCATCAGGGCTACTTGTGGGAGCTCCTAACTGCAATAGTTCTTGAAGAAGGTGCCAGATAAGAAAAAAAGTAAAATCGGAGCATTTGGCAATGACGATAACTACAGCAGTGCAGACTGCAGACTGTTCATATAGAAATTGCATAATTGAAATACCCAGTGAAGTGATCAAACTACAAACCTCATGCCCTGGAGGACTGATATGGTATATGCAAAAGTTGTGAAGTAACAAAGAACATGCTTCCGGACAAAAGAATAATCCTTGAAAACATGATATATCTGTTCAAACCATACAAAAAAAAAAAGTTGGAGCTTGGTTGTTAGGGTGCAGATAAAAAAAAAACAATCATTATGCACTCCTTCCTGTCCAATGACTAAGCAACCGATTGAACAAGTAAAAAAACACAAATTTTATGTCTTCAATTCTTAATCTAGAAACTTGAAATTTTGACATAGAAAATAACTCTATAACCATCTAAAAGCAAATATTATGATGGAAACATGCCTATAGATCTCGACATTTTTTCATGCTGCCATGCCAGTTAATCTATTTCTTTTCCATATACTTACGATTTAGAGCTAAATCGGGATAAGTAATGAGAGCTGGCTTGTCTTGATCTCCATATACAGAAACAGATACACAACCATAGCAAGTTTTGATAAGGAACTCCTGCAGGCACATTTCCAACAGCATCTTACTCAATTTAATTCTCAATAATAAAAAAAAAAAAAAAACAGAGCTTAATAAGCATACGCTTTTATCCACATATATATACATATTTTGGATAATTAGGGAAGAGGGTATTGTTATAGGTAAGATTTGAACCCGAATGCCACACCTCATTAGCTTGAACAAAATGCAATTTTTCATAAGGTAAACCTCCCATCAATAGGGGCACACCTCTTTTTGGTTGTCATTCACTCATGTTGGAGAAAAGGAATACTTGAGACCTACCCAAACTAAGTATATTCTGCAAACAAAATGATATGCATGTGCAGAAGTTCTTTTCTCAAAAACATATCCAAGTTTGCTCATTTTAGGCATATAAGCATTTCACAACTAGGAAATGTAGATCTTCACACAAAATTGTATATTCCTTAACTCAAAATTAAAATAATTTTGGCACCATTAAAGACCTTTAAAAAGAATATAGTGGATAAGGGAAAAATATACAACCATTATTAGCATGTACCGTATACTCAAAATGTAAATTAAAAAAAAAAATCATACAATTAATTTAAATAAATTGAAAAAACAGAAAATCTACAATTTTCATACAAAGAACAATTCAAATTAGGCAATGAAAAAATAAATATATACATCATCTTCCCAAAAAATTCTTCAAATGAATCAAACATTAGAGAATGTTCCATTCAATGATCTCAATAGGTCACATAAAAAAGAAAACAATTAAAAAACAAAGATAAAGATTACAAATAATAATAACAAAATGCAACCAATATGTAACAAATTTATCTTCAATTGGCTACCAAAAATATTAAAATGATCAAACAAAAATTACATTAAACATCAATAAACATTTTTCCATCTTATTCAATATATATATATATAAAAAAAATTATTGCTATTGAAAACCTTGGTTTTTTTTTTCCTTTGCTTATATTTTCCCGCATTTTCTCATCAACCAAACAGCTTAACAGTAATATGAAAATGAATGTATGTTACCTTTCCACCAAGAGAGAGAGTCTGCATATCAATGGAGACTGAGTCGCTTGAATCTGCCATTTCCCTCTCTTTTTTCTTTCTTTTTCTCTCTCTGTGTCTCTTAATTGGAGGATGCGCTTAGCTTCGCTTCCATGGCTTAAATATCAAAATCTCTCGCTTTCTGTAAACAAATTCTCTCTCTAAGAAATTTTCTCTCTCTATCTTTAAACAAAAAATAAAATAAAATAAACTTTAACTCGCAGCGAGTCACCGACGCTCGATTATGCCATAGAGAGAAAGGAACTCACGAGTGGTCCGTACTAGCAGGGGGTAACCTGAGACTCTGGTTAATTTAACCAGAGTTAAGACAGACCGACAGTTTTTGCTCATTTACTATTTTGTCCTCTCCTTGGTTATCCACTTAAATAAGTCCTTTTTAATGTATATTTATTTATTTTAAGTTTGGTCGCTAGTTGTTAGCATTGACTTTTGACTAAACTAGGCATATTTTATATGTGATAATTGTGTTCATCTAACCATTTTAAAATCAGTTTAATGAGGTAAACTCAATATTTGATCTTAATTAACTTTTAATTCTACACTTCTTTTCAATCTCAATTGTAATTAATTAATTTTTAATTTCACAAATTAAAAATATATAAAATAATTGATATTCAAATAAAATATTAAAACTGTGTATAATAATTTAATAAAAAATTATATGGAATCTAAATTTAATTTTGTACAAAAAATATATTAATAGACCAATAAATTAATACATCGTTCTTTTAAGATGTTTATAATTAATTCTATTAAATTAAAGAATATATATAAAATTAAATAAACAATAAAAAATAGTATATCAAATATAATTATATATAAATTGTAATGTTATTTTTAAGTGATAATCAATTAAAAATCAAAATCAAAATAAAGCAAAACAATAAAATTCAAATTCAAAAAAAATTGAATACCATAATTATAGTTGTTGGATAATTATAAATTATTAATAATATAATTATATATAACAACCATCAATATCTAAAAATTTTAATTTAAAATAATCAAAAGAAAACGAAATTAAAATTAAAATTATACCTTCCATTAGCATGATATATAATTAATAAAAATTATGAAAAAATATATTAGGCTTAAATTTAAATAAAAAAAATGTGAAAATTTTAATAAACCTTTCAAATTTAATAGATAATGTAAAATTAAGAGAGAAGTTCTTTTATAAAAATAAATTTAAGTCCTATTATAATAAGATTTCCTTATGTTATAGTAATAATAATAATAATAATAAATGTTTAATAATAGTAATAAAATGTAAATCATACTATAATAAAAAAATTTATATAATAATAATAATAATAATAATATATCTAATTTTAAAAAAATGAAAAATTAATAATGATTTTTTTATCTATTAACATGTTCCCTTCTTCTAATATATATATATATATATATATATATATATATATAATATTTTTTTATTTTACATTTTTATAAATTTAGTTTTGACTAATGTTTATATTTGAAATCTCTCTTGTACCACTAAATAAAGGTTATTATTTTTTCTCTAAAATAAATTTTTGTTTCTTATTATATTATTTATTTGTAGATTTGCTCAATATTTTTTTCAATATTAAAAAGAAGTCTTGCAAATTTATTATCTAATTAAAAAACTATATCCATTAAAATAAACTTTAAGTTGTCTTTACTTATTGATATTGATATAATTGATGCTGATTAATTTTTGTTTCCATGGTTATGAAACTTATTAAATTGGGGAAGTTTTTTTTTTTTTTTTTTATTAGAGGAAAAAAATCAAATTCTTATTGCTTTCTCAATGATTTCACTATCACTATAATTAATAATGAAAGAATTTATTTACAATTTTACAAATTAAATTTGCAACATTTTTTTTTTAAATTTTAATAGTTGGTTATATTTTTTTAATTTAAAAAAATTATATATCATTTTAAATAATAAAAGTTTAAAGTTATTATTTGTAATTTGAGAATCTAAGAATATCTAGAAGAAGTATTAGGTGAAAACACAATTGTTAAAGCATTAATATTTGTTAGATTTCTTACATTCTAAAACATAACTCTTGCATTTAAATTAATGACCTTTTACCTAAGAATTTAATATTGAGAGTGTTAAGTACCCTTTTTTTTTTTTTTTAATGTTGCACTCTCTTTTATCTTTTATATATTATTAAAATATATCATATAATTTAAAATTAAAAAAATTTTAATGACATTATTATTAAATAAGTCAATTTTTAAGATAATTTTATTTTTATATCTTTAATATTAATCAATTTTAAGGATAGTTTTATTTTTATATCTTTAAACTCTATTTTATCTTTTTAGATTTATTTTTGAACATGATTTTTTTCATTCCATCTCTATTTGGTCTTTCTTTCTCAAAAATATGGAAATATTATGGGTCTTTATAAAACAGCAGGGAAATCACGTTCAAAGTAAAGAAAGAAAAAATAAATATATATATATAAAAAAAAAAAAGAAAATTTAGAATTTAAATGTCTATAAATAAAATTATTTTAAAAATTGACTAACATAATAATATATTACATTTTTTTTTAATCTATTTAATTTTTATTAATTTTAAATCATATTATATATTTTAATAATATGAAAAAGGTAAAATAAAATATAATAATATAAAAAAAGCCCATTTTTGTAAGATTCTTGACTTAACTTTTTGCATGCAAAACTTCCTTAATGGGCTCAATTTTAGTAAAGAAAAAGTAAAATTTGGAACAAAGGGCTGGGATTTACCTTTGCAATAGATTTACCTTTACTCTCTACTTATTTTGGTTCTTTATTAGACCAATTGAAGAAATTGAGAAAATTTTAAAAAAATAAAATAAAATTTTGAGATGGAAAGTCACTCGTTCAACCACAGGATTGTGTAGTTGAAACATCTTGTGGTTGGATTGAAAGTTGGGTCCATTGCATGCAATGTTTTTGTGCAAAAATGTCATTTTCTATTTGAGTTGGTATGTGTCATTACCATTCACCAGACAGTAACCCACAGGTCCCTCTTCTTGCTGCTTTCAAGTCCTTGTAAAAACGTTTTCTCAAAGCATTTCTCATACAGCAGCCAATTTCGTCACCATTCTATTTAATTACAATTACTTGCTCTGAATTGATTTTTTTTTTCCTTTTCTTAAAATGTTGGTCAATTAAAAATATTAAAGTATTCTTTTTCTATATATTGAAAATATTCAAGTCTTCTTTTGCTATCCAAAAGTTAATTTTGGACTCCTGAATTATATCACAAGAACAGCTAATTTCTTACGTTCAAAATCTTAATATCAGTAATTAATTTAAAGTTCTTAATATCTATGCCTAATTTAAATTTAATCTTATTGATTTTCCCACGTAGAGAATGAAAAGTTATGTATTTCTCGACTCTTTTTTTTATTCAATTTTAGAGAAATAAATTATTTTTTCTCTTTAAAAAATTTTTTATTTTTAATTATCTTTCGGACATGATCGATAGATCATTCTTTTTTCTTTTTTATTATATTTTAAATTTTTTAATTAAATAATATTTAGATTTATTCTTATTTTAACATACCTTATTCTCTTTTATGTTTATTTTTTTTTTTTTTGAGATTTATTTATTTTTTTAATCTTTTTATGCAGGATTTTTTTTTATTATTAGTTTATTATTTGGTCGATATTTTAATTATAATTGCAAGCCAGTGTTTGTTAGTGTTAATATCAAATTCGTAGAAAAACCAGCATAAAAGTCGAAAATTTATTGTTGAGTATAAAAATGTTAACCTCTAGTGAATCCAAGAGTTCTTATTTCATTTTGATGAAAATAATATAATTTTTTGTATAATGCTTTAAAATTGCCATGTATAGTTTCCTACTTCCTTCCCATGCAACACAAAACCGGCTGTTTAAATGGCATTATTTACCAACCAAGTCATTTCCTTGTTTTTGTCCGAAATAACTTATGCATGCTATATTTTATATGGTTATAAATTACATTAGTTATATTTATATATATATAATTTTTTAACTAGTTTTGTAAAAATATTTGTTAAGAGCAATTTTTAATATAAAATATAATTATATTGAAAAAATATAAATAAATTAATATAAAAATGAACTGAATAAAAAAAATTAATAAAATTATATTTCGTTATAATTATTATCATATTGAATAATAAATCAAAATTTTCTCTTTTTATTAATTTATTTTATTTTTAAATTTATTTATTTAATATGTCTGAATTTTAAAAAAATCGTATATATAAAATAGAAAGTTAATACAAGGGTTTTAAATTATAATATTTAATTGATACAAAAAAAAAAATACTAATAATTTGAAAAGGTTGTGGTGAGTGAAAGTAGTGGTGGGTTGATCATTGTTCTTCTTAATTGCCCAAGTTTGGAATCTTTTTTACTATGAAATAGGAATGTACAAATACTAGGTTCCAATAACTTTCAATCATTAACCCACCAATAACACATATAATGACTAGACTTGGATAATAGAAATTACAACTATTATTATATTTTTTCTTAATTTTCACTATCAACCCTTTAGCTTGGGATTATTTCCTTTATACACTCAAGAATTCATCATTCTTTTTTTTTTGTCATAATCACCGTTACCCAATTTATTTTTAGATATTTGTAGGACTCCACACATTCGGTATATGCTTATTTTAAACCTTTTTTCTCATCATTTGTGTTTGAAATTTTGAATATGACAGACCCTTTTTTTATTGAAAACTATATAAATAATAAACTTAATTTCATCTTGGCATTTTCTCCTAATATAATTAAGACATTAATTAATTAAAATTAAAAATAATTAATAACTACCTTGAAAATCTTAAAATTTGCCCCTTCTTACAATTAAATTCAAATAAATAAGCACATACAATAAAATTCTAATACTTAGTAGTTATTGTACTCTTTTTAAGTTTGACCCTAAAATTATTTATTTATTTATTATATATCCATTGATTTTTTTTAAATATATATATATATATATATATATAATTAAATTTATAATTTCCTATATGATGAGGTACAAACACATAATTAATTTGTTAATTTTTTTTATTATTTTCTTTTCAACATTAGAGAATAAGAATTTAATTTGGATTAATCATCCTAGTTATATATTTACAGCTAGATTAAAGTTAAGAATTTTTTTTCTATTATTAAATTATGAATAAAAAGTAAAATAAATACATACGAGTAAGAAATAAACCTGAAAATTAAAAGAAATAAACCTGAAAATTAAATCTCAACATCAATTTTGATATTTAAATTGGTTCGAGTGTTAGAGTATAATACTTAATTATAAATCATCTCTTATTTTATATTTTTTTATATATTATATTTATTTATAAAAATAATTAATAATTAAAATATTAAAAAAAATATATCGCATAAAAAAATAAAAAATAAAACACGACAAAATATTCGTACTTCTTTGTTCCTTAATTATCATAAGTTTATTAAATGCTCGTACACTACACAAAGTAGACATAACAATCTATTGGTCGATAGGCTGTAAGGTTGCCACCGACATATATATCCTTCGACCTTCTACGATTTTAGAGTACTGTTGGTACAGCCTAATTAAGCCCTCTACCTCTGGGCTAGTAAATGGTCATTTTCTATAATTTTTTTTTTTATAAAGCACTAAATTAATAGAAGTGTTGATACTGATCAAATCTAATGAATAACTTCCTAAATTAATTTCTATTAACAAGAGATTTCAAAAAAAAAAAAAATGATAACAAGAAGTTATTTAACAGCAATTGAGAGTTGATGAAAAATATTTGTTTTCTAGCAATAAAACTTAAATTTCTTTTAATATTTTTCAATTCTATTGATAGGAATTAAAACTGACAATTTAGAGAAAAATATATTCTACTTGATAATTATTAAGTTATAAATTAAATATTTTTATATTTTAATAAGTCTAATTATTTGAATATTAATAATAAATTTAAATTTATAAAAATAAGTTCAAAAACTATAAATAGTCTAAAAGACCAAAATACTACTACAGAAAAAAAAAAAAAAAAGAATTGAGGGGTTGTTGTGTTAAAAATATAATAACTCTTATTATATTATTATTTTAGAGCTTAAAAAAATTTTGTAAAAAATTTTAAAATTTATAATATAATAATATTTATTATAACGAATCTAATAATATACTTTTTATATGAAATAAAAATTAAATAAATTTAAAAATATAATATAAGTGTGTTAAATCTATATCATTAAATTATAAGTATTTAAATTTAATACATTTATATTACATTTTTTGAACTTATTTAATTTTTATTTCATATAAAAAATATATCATTGAATTTGTTATAATAAATACTATTATATTATAAATTTTAATTTTTAACATAACAGTTTCTCAACAAAAAAAAAAAAAAATTACTTTTATAAAAGAATAACAAACAAATCTCATAAAAAAAATCTTAAAAAAAAGACTAAAAATAAAATGAATAATAATAAATTTATGTAAAAAAAAAAGACATAGATTAACATTTTTATAAGAATTTGTATTTATTGAATAAAAATATTTAAGTAAAAAAAGAAAAAGAAAATTATCGCAGATCAAAAGCAAATATAAACAGTGCTTCAAATAAAAACCTCAAAAGAGAAACAGACAGAAAAAAGTTTTCAAACAACTTGTTGGTCAATAGTTTGCGGTATAGAACCCCTAAAATTGCTAGCATAAACTATAGTTTTAAATAGTTAATTTTAGCTAATTTTTCTTTATGATTGTTATGAAATTAATTCTCTTGAAAATTATTGTTTAAAAAAAAGGGAAATTCATTCGCAATAGGAAAAAAATTACAATATGGTATTAAAGATAAAAAAAAAAGAGATGTAAATTAAAGTTGGTGGTTGATCCCATTTATTTTTCTTGATTCTTCATCATAATCATTATTACAAACTTTTCTAAGGTTTTTCATCTCAGTGTTTAGATAAAATTTTTGTTTTAAAAATATTATTTTAAAAAAAATTATCATATTTAATTTAAATTTTTTTAAAAAATTTTAAAATGATATTTTAAATTAATTATTAAAATATTTAAAAAATATTTAATATTTTTTAAATTTTAAAATAATATTTCATATTTATTTTGAGTAGATATAAATACTATCAAATAATAAAAATTAAAAGTGTTGGTGACATGATTTTTCACTCCAAAAACATACAAATTTTTAGTAGTAAATCAGTAGAAACTGGTGCAAAAGTCTCTTAAAGGCAAAGCCTATGTGGTTAATATATGGCATGTACAAATAAGCTAAAAAGGTTGGTGAAGTTTCATGCGCTTTAATTTTTCTTTATTTCCTTTTATTTATTTTAAGGGCTCTCCGGTTCCTCACGTCAAAGTTATTACCATCACAAGTGAAGTGACTCATGCCACGTGGCATTTTGTCCCTAATGCTAAGTTAGGATCAAAGTCTTCTAGTTCTCTCTTTGTTAAGCAAAGTTTTGTGTATGAAGTTGCTTAAGCTTAAGAGTTCTAAATTTTTGGTTTTGGGAACCCAATCCTTTATTATTTAGGACTTGTTGGCTTTACTTTATTTTATTTTTAATTAGTTATTCTTTCTTTAGCTTGGAAATTAAAACTTAGGGGACCTACCCTTTTCGTTGGAGCTATATTATATAACACACCATGAATAACACGTGATGAAGTAAGTGTGTTCACATATATGGAGAGAAGTTCCGATTGGACAAACATGGCTTCTCTCTCATCAACACTTTCCTTATACCTAAAGTTTATTTCTTTTTCTTTTTCACATTAAAAGCTGAAATATCAACTTGAATTTATTTTTTTTATATTATATATATATATTTCGTTAAATTATATCTTAATTTATAATACTTAAAATATATTATTCATAAATTTTAAATTTTAAATTAAAATCTCATATATATACATTATTCATATATAAATTTTAAATTAAAGTACATTATTTATATATATATATATATATATATATATATATATATAACATTATTATTTATACAGCTTATATTGTTATTGTCACAGCTTAATAAGTTTATTTTATCTCATTAATTAGCTGTATTAATAATAATATAGAATATAAAAATAATAATATTCATATATATATAAAGATTTAATTAAATTATTAATTTTCTACTTTATAAAATAAACATTCAAAACAATATTGCAGTTCGTCGGCAGGATACTTGACAGCGGACTTTCCCGAATCTAGCCGCCAATCTTTTGAGTCCAGGTTTCTTAACTGAGCGAGGCAGACCGCACTTATTATAGCCCAATCATTTGGGTCAAAGTTTCTCATGTGATCCATCTCTATGGGTTAGGGTCATCCATAGACAAGATTTTTTAGATTTGAAGCCCAACCTGACCGGGAAACAACCAACCAGACATGGACAAAGTACCATCCAAACTCACCTGTTTCTGAACACTATTTCTGTCTCTCTTCCAATTTTTGCTCATACAATGCTATCAGTCAAATAATCTGTATTTGTTAATCAAAATTGAAAGAAGCTTGTTTAGATGTATGACAGTCTAGATATATAGTTAACCCTAATATTCAGTTTACTTCCAGAGTTGGTTACCACATTGAATTTCCGTGACATTTCTGGTACAAAGGTGAGATCATTAAGTTACAAAAGAAAAGAACAGATCATGGGATGTCAAAAATGACTTCCCAGCTACAACTGTATGATAAAAATGTAGCTACAATCACAGGCTCATATTTTGAGTAGCAGCGTTACTTTGAGTTTCGATGTTGACATAACGATGTTATGTAAGCATGAACTCTATCAGCCTCTTTTGAAACTCACAGCATAAATCCACCAATCATAAAGAAATTGATTGCTGGAATTCTGTCCTCCAGTGTTGAAGTCTCTATTAATGGAAGCATAGCACAGCCCAATCCCAATAGTTGCTATTCCTGCTACAATCACAAATATTCTTGTCCCATCCATTGGCACAGAACTTAGAAGTGTCTTATAAAATGCACTCACCAATAATGGTTTGCCAGTGCAGCATCTTCAAATTTCTGCTTCAATTGGTATTATTGTTCCATATATTCTGTGGTTTCAATATAGGTTTGATTTTCTACCTCACTCCCACTACTCAAAGTCTCGTCTAATTCCAACAGTGAAACTTTCTCCCTCACTAATGAATTGTCACTGAGATGACATTTGACAAGCTTGACTTGTTTATCCTGTTCATCCTTTCTCTCTTCTTTGCGTTTCCTCATCCCATTAGTTTCAATTGCTTCCAGCAATCTAGGAGCAGTCAAGAACATAGTGCCCTCAGAGTCGAACATCTCTAGATCACCGTCAACTTTATCTTCCCCTTTACCCTCATTACTACTATAAGAGAGAGATTTTTCAACCAAATTCTTACCATCTGCATTGATTACTGATAGCCCATACTCTAATCCTGATTTACAAATAACAGCTTTTGCATAAATCTTGGAGATGTCACTATCAAATACTCTTACACCTTGGTCCTCGAGAATCAATAACCATTCTGGAAAATAGAACACTTCATAAATCAGATAAAAACTTGTGCAAATGCCATAAATATCTGAAAATGAAAAAGAGTTGCAATATAGGCAGCTCCTCTCTAAGTCCTACCCAAAGTTATCCAGTTAGCAATGACAGTAGGTCATTTTTCAGAATAGAAGGTGCTGCTTTAGTGAAGGACAGCTGATCAAGTAATTTAATCCTCCACTTTAACAGTGATACCACAGAGCTTCTCCATATCATTACATGCATTCTGAGAATCATAGCCAGACAAGACATTCCCATAGGTGCTAAACTTCTAACAAATTAGGTTTAAAAAACAAAAGGGCGAGATAATAGAGGAACTTACTCAAAAGAGCTAGAGGAGTGGAAACTTTTGGTGCGCTTGTTTCACTATGTATGCCAGGCTGACTTATACTCCACTTGATCAATTGATATGGTAGGTAAGACTCAGAGAAGGCTTGAACATAAGAAATGACTTTGGGCTGGTTGCCACTATCCCTGTTGCCAATCAAATAATAAGATGGATAAGATAAGATGCTCTAATAAACAGTGTGATACCTCCAAAATCTTCCATTTCATTACCTGAGAAATTGAATGGCATTGTCAGCAACAAACAACCAAGTTATAGCAAGATTTTTCAACCGTTCATCAGGTAGATGAATCCCTTTTTGAGGGCCAGGGAAGGAATAGTCTCCTATTATTGCAGTATCATACAAGACTTCTCGCAAAAGAAGTTCATCTTCAGAATTCTGAGACGAGAAAAAAAATTCAGTTGTTCTAGAAGGCTAATCCTACAACAATAATGAAGTGAATAGCATCAAATTACAGGATGCAGCAACAACTAAATAGCTCTACCCCATTTTTTGGTAAAAACCTGCCCAAGGCACTCTCTGAAACCATAAAATGTAAACAGATAAAATACATACATACTGAGATTTTAGTTGAATAATAAAATTTTCATATATATATATATATATGATAATATTTAGTAATTTTTGCAATTGTGAACTATGAATCAAGCTTATGCATAGTTCTTTTATGCCTACATCCAATGAATCTAAATAAAATGCCTTCAGGCTTAAGTGATCGGAGACTCATACAAGCATATTAGGGTATACGCATACAGTTTGCATTCTAATTACAAATGGGCATATGCTCAACAGGATGATGTTAAGGATTATTGTACATTATAAAATTACATCATACACCTGATAGCCCGCATATGGCCTGATGGAGGACAAAAGCTCTGCAAAAAGCTCTGCATATGTTTGTACTCTTACACTCACATCATCATTGCACTATCTACACTTAGACATACTCATATTCCTTTACATTTTAGTTTCAAAGATTTTTATATAGGGAAAATGTTCAAAAATGCCTCTCATGTTTACAGAAAAAGCACATTGCTCTTTTTCTTTTTTGAAAGTTCAAAATTGACCCTGACTTTTTTCAAAAGTACAAAAATAACCATGAAATTACAAACATAGCTTATCCCACCCCTTTCTATATATATAACTCATAGTCCAAATTAATTATTAACTTATTCAATTATATTTTATTGCTTAATTATTAGTACTTTAATTATCCTTAAATTAGTTATAATATTTTTTTAGATAATTTTTATTAAATAATTTTAATTTGAAATAATTAGATTTTAAATTTTTATATTTTCATGTAATTAAAAGAATAAATAATTTAACATAGTTTATAAGATTTATATTATATATTTTAACATCACATTTTGTGTTTTTTTATATTTTTATTTAATATAATATAATTCTTAATATAAATTATTTATTATTTTAATTACATGAAAATATAAAAATTTTAAATCTAATTATTTTAAATTGAAATTTTATTTAATAAAAATTATTTAAAAAAATATATTATAACTAATTTAAGAATAATTAAAGTATTAATAATTAAGTAAGAAAATATAATTGAATAAGTTAATAATTAGTTTAGACTAGAGGATATATACAAACAGAGAGATAAGTTATTTTTGTAATCGTAAGGGTTATTTTTATTTCTTAAAAAAAAGGTCAAAGTCATTTTTGTGCCTTCAAATATTTGAACATTTTCCCCTTTCAATATATCACTAGACTCAGCTTTGGAAGTTATTCATTGCCACAAAAAATTGTACAAAAGGCTATCCCTTTTAAGATTAAGCTATAAACAGGGGTGGGTACTGGAGACTCAACAAACCTAACCAGTAAACCTGTACCTTCTATTTTATAGCCCAAACGTCGAACCAAAAGAAAGCAAAATACGACTATGGTTACCTAAAAGATAAAATACTAACCAGTGTAGAGATGGCAGACAAGACTGGCTCCAGCAACATCCTGAGAAGGGTATCTACCAACAAAAAACCAACTGATCAGGAAGTGAAAGCCAAATTCAACATCTGAACCCTAATGTATAACAACCACAGGACCTTTCTATGAATTCAGGAACTTGATGACCCAAGTAAAAACATTCTAATTTTTTCAAGCCAGTCAAAAGACTAATACGAGCAAATATAAACTGAATATTGAACTCATAAACAAACCTAAAATTCAAATAACAGAAATCAATTCTCACCAAAGAAGTAATAACTTCGAAATGCATTTATCATCTGAACAGCCCAACCACGCAATTCTTTCTCTAACTCTGTTCTTGAAATGCCCAACCTAAACTTCAAGCACAACCTAAACCAGAAAGTTTCACTCATAACAACCCCAGCTAAGTACCCAACTCCAAATCCTTCACTAACCATCCTTTTTCGAATCCCATCACTAACAAGCGGAAAAAAAACCCTTATCACCTCACCAAATTTACTACTCTCCCCAACATTTTCAACAAGCCAAACGCGTATCAAATCTTCAAAACAAGAATTCAAAGCCCCAAATTCATAGTTTTCGTCCAAATTTGTGCTAGAACAAATGCTAATATAACTAATAATCACTTCTAATAAATTCTCAATCTCTGTTGTCAAAATTTTCCCCTCAGAAACTAAACTATGCAGCTGATAAATAACAGGAGCGAGTACTGCTATCTTCTTAACTGCATTGCCCGAACAAGAGCATGAAACTAGAAGCTGAAACAAGTTCTTAGCTCTTAAGATATGGTTTGAAGAGTTTTGAGCGGTAAATTTCGTGGAGTGAGAAGCTAAAGCGGAGTAAAACCAGATGATTTCTAGCGGTGGATCGGGTAAATTTTGCAGAAAGCGGGAGAATATAGAGGTGAAATTTGAAAAGTCTGTTGCGCCTTTTCGGTATTCGGTTAAAAATCTATCAATAGATTCTTTTAGCATGGATTGTAAAATGTCTGGGTTATGATTCGGGGTGATTCGGTTCATCTTGATAGAGGAAATCAAAGCCAAATGGATTTGAAATTGAGTGATTTTGTGACTAAAAATTGATGGGTTTTTGGTGGTGGTATGTTTGATTTTGAAGAAAGTTTGTAGAAAAACCCTAGGTTTGTCGGATGGTGGGAGGAGGAAAAGGAGAGGGAAGTTCAGGACATTTTGGTAACAATGTAGAGTTTGAATTTTACCCAATAAAATGTTTTTTTTTTCTATAAAAAAAATAAATTTTGATAATAAGTAGAATAGTGGTTTATTGTATGCTAATGTGTTGTTTAATTAAATTGTTTGTAGTTGTAGAGAGTATTCTTAATTATTTATATCAAATGAATTTTATTATGTAGGAGTTTTTTTTAATTAAAAGAGATCAAATATGTTTAATTTTTACACATTAAGAATTATTTATAAAAAATTGAATTTAAATCAAAAGATAGATTAATATATTATTATTATATCATTATAGATAAGTGATCTTTAGAAAAAAATTTATTAGTTTATAAAAAATAAATTTAAATTTAATTTTTTATATAATTTTATTTCATTTAAAATAATTATTTTAAAAAAATTTATATTTACATAAGAAATTTTAATTTTTAATTCATTTATAATTAATTTTTTTACTTCACGTAGAGTTGATAGTGATAATTTATTTCTTACACATGTATAATAATTTATTTTAAAATCATTTGTTGAAATGCAAATTAGAATTAGTGGAAGAATAAAAATAAACAAAATAACCATCATTGATGTTTGCAAGTATTTAAGACTTATTCATTATTTCCTTTCATTTTTTTTTTTCTTTCCTTGGCTTAAAAATTAGAGCTTTTTGGTTAACTGTGATTAGGCTCCAACTTGGATCCGGTGGATTACCTATGAGAATGGTCTTACTAATTTAGGGGGGGAATGATACGGGTGTTATTCTTCTGATGCGTCAATCCTTGCTGTAATAATTGATATGATGGTTGGTTCCGAATATAATGTCCGTCAGCAGTGCTTTGCTGTCTAAGTTTTTTTTTTTTTTTTTTTTTTTAATATATGAATTTATTATTTAAAATTTTAAATTATATATATATTTATTATTAGATTTTTTTTTTAAAAGTAAAATAAATTTTATTGAATTACAAGAGGCCAGAAGCCTCAATATATAAAAGAATTATCGGCTTTGAAGGTGGGTTGCCAATCCAGTCTAAAGGGCAAGACAAATTATTAACACATTTTGCAACCCAATCTGCTGCTTCATTAGCAGTTCTCGGGATAAAAGATACAATACCTATTTGCAAAAAAAGACAATTTCTTCAAAATACAATCAACAATAGCTTCAATCTCTCAATTGCTAACTCTTTTATGATTTATTGCCTTCACCAGCATTTCAGAGTCAGTTTCAAAAATAACACTTTGCAAATTCGTGGACTTCGCCAAATTGGCAACAGCTAGAACTCCTAAAGCCTCGGCTTGCAAACTAGTACAGCAATTAACACTTAAAGCATTTCCAAAAACCAATTTTCCTGCCCAGTTTCTTCCTATGACCGCAACTCCTCCCTGGCCCTTCAATCCTTCCGTTGAAAGTTGCATTGCTATTGAACTTAAAAGTACCACAAGGATGGGGTTTTCAATTCTGAGTAGCTTGTCTATCACAAATCTCTTCTTCATTTTGCTGCAAAACAGCTACCTCATTGCAAAGTTTTGTAGCTTTAGCTATTGTTATTAATGGATGTTAGAGAAAATTTAGAATTATAAACGTAACAAAAAAAAAATAATAATAATAATAATAATTTTTATGTGATTTGATATCTCAACAGACCTACATCCATAATCATTAGAAAGATTAATATATTATATCATCATATCAACATATTACAATTTTTGAACGAATATAATTATTAATGCTCTCTCAATATTTTCGATTATCATAAAAGTACTTTACTCATGTATTTTATGACTACTATAACTTGATCACAATATTGGGCTACAAATCCTCTTCAATTAATTATTAGGCAAGAATCATTGCATATTTAGGTAAAAATAAAAAAATAACTCTCTTATAATATTCTTATTTATAATGTTATTTATTATCAATCCTAATTCAATAAGAATTCTCATCCAAATAAAAATAATATTAAAATATAAATTTTATTTCATAAAGGAAATAATCATTTATTCAATTAAAAAATATTTATCACACACAAAATATGAAAAGACTTTCTTCTAAATTTCATTAGAATTTTGAGTTATAATTATAATAACTTCCACTTTAATTCAAAATCTCTCTCAATCATGAAATCTTATAATTTTCAACAATCTCCACCTTATTTCAAAATTCAATAATCATGCAATTTTCAAATTTTCAAACTCTTAAACTCTTCAAATTTCCTTGTTAGAGCTCCAATAAAAATCTCAATTCAATATTTTTCTTTTTTCGAAAATAACTTTTGAACCCTAGAACAATAATCAACAACTCTAATACCATTTGTTAGGAAAAATTTAGAGTTATAAGCACAATAATAAGAACAGAAAAAAAAAATATAAATAATTTCTACGCAGTTCGGTCTCTCAATAAATCTATATCTATGATCCATAGAAAAAATAATCTACTATATCATCACATCAACATATTATAATTTTTGAATAAATAAAATTATAAATTTTTTTACAATATTTTCAATTATCATAATGACATTTTATTCATGCACCTTACGATTATTATAATTGTACCATAATATTGGACCACAAATCTTCTTCAATCAACTATGGAACAAGAGTCATTGCATATTTGGCAAAAGCCAATGAATTTTTTCTATAATACTCCTATTTATAATGTTACTCACTACCATTTATAATTCAATAAGAATTCTCATCCAAATATGAATAATATTAAAATATAAATTATACTCTACAAAGTAAATAATTATCCACTCAATTGATAAATATTTTTTATATATAAAATGAAAAAATATATTCTTTCAAATCCCATTAGAATTTTGAGTCATAATTATAACAATAATTTTAAGTTTATATGCTGAAAATACCCTCATTTTTAGTTTTCCAGATTTATCAGCATAGTATAACGATTTCAGACCTTCAAAGCATCTTGGATTTGATTCACTGTACTAGACCACCAATAAGAAATCTAAAAATATATTTAATGTGTAGCTTTTGTGTAATATGTATAAGGGAGAACTTCAATTTGCATAGAACAAAGAGCTCCAAGCAAGTTATAATGGGGTACGATCTTTGAGCCATTTTCTATTTCTATTTTTCTGCACTAAAATTTTAATCGGATAATTATTTCTTATTACTTTTTTTTTTACTGTGATAATTTTTTTTTTCTAATATCAAACAACATAATAAATAAATAATTAAGAAATATATATAAGAAAAAATAATAACAATGGCAATTTATATTTATATATACATAATAACAAATTGATTTCAAAAATTCAGTTTTAAAATTATTCAACTAATTTTGAGATTTTCGATTATTTTCTACTCAAGGTAGATATTAAGTTATATGAATGTTATTTGACATTGATTTAATGTAATTTCATATACTTTAGTTAATTTTAAAAAATAAAAGTACTATATGTGTGCAGTTGTAATTTTTTACACTCTGACCACTATTATATTATATTTAAGGACATTTATGATAAGTAAAAGAGTGTAATAATTTTCCATTATACTCATTTATTACACTATTGTGAAAGTGTTATGAGAGAGTAAGAAAAAGAAATTGCATCTAGACAATGAGTAAAGCGTATAAAATGAGACCGGACCCTTGCATATTTTGCATATGCCTGGTTTCTTCATATTTTTTCTCAAATTGTGAGCTCCACCATAATTTAATGGTTTAAATTGTGGGCTCTATCAAAATTTAATTTATTAGTTTAAATTGTGGGTTTCATTAATTATTACAATTAATTAAAATAACATGTGATTCAATTGTGGACTTATATTATTATATTCTTTATTATACTCCCTTTATACCAAAAAAATAAATTTAATTTTCTTTTTCATTAGTTTTAAATAATATATCATTTTCTTTTTTTAAAGGATAGTTAATTTATTAATATATTTCATCATTAGTATATCACATTTTTTTTCAACAAATCATTAATTATTTTTATTAAACTATTAACTAAAATATGTATGCAACTTTCTACATTTGTCATAAATAATGAAAATATTGAGTTCTCGATATGTTACTGAATAATAAAATGTTAATTTTTTTAACTAGAATAATAAAATTTTATTGATTTTAATATTTAGTGTTAAAAAATTAAATAATAATTACTTTTAAGATAATTATTTACTAATATAAGTGAAGGGATATTTATGAAAAATAGTAAATAAATATTATTATTTTAACTAATTTAATTATTTTTTTTTAATCTTTATAAAAATAAAAAAAAATATATATTTTTTTTCGAACGAAATGAGTATAATTCATTATGAGAAGAGTAAAATGAAAGAGAAGATAACGACGTAAAATGAGTTATTATATTCTAAGGGTATAATTCGTTGTGGATGTCCTAAGTAATTTTTATTTATTATTTATTATCTTCTATTATTTATATATTGTGTTTTGAATAAGGATGATAATTATATCTGACTAGTCGGATATCCGCTCCGTCCAATCTGAATACCCACCCCGTTTAATAAATGGGGTGGAGTGATTTTTTTTGAATCCATGTTGGGTTCCGATTGGGTAAAGGTAATACCCGTTTTGATTATATATATTTTTATTTTTTAATATTTTTATTTATATTTAATTTTTATGTTTTTTAATTTATAGTTATTTATTATATGAAATATAAATTATATTTATAGATATTTGAAAAAAAAATACATAAATAAAAAATATATATATTTTTAAAGAAAAAATAAATATATATAAGCGAATATACTTGACTCGTTACTCTACTCGACCCATCTCGTGAATATTTTTATTTTTAAACGGATCGAGTTCGAAATTTATAAAATTCATTTTAAATCTGACTCGTTGTCATTTCTAATTTTGAAATCTCAAATTATGAATAAAAAAAATACTTATAAGAGATAGAATCTTAAGAGAAAAAAAAAAAATATTTTGAGACGTACTGTTAATTTTGGGACTTTTTTTTCTCTCAAAGCATCCATAGCCGGCTTCATTCCAACCTCTCGGCGGCAGCTAATAGAAGAATAAGAGCTAATTGAAATATTACTTTTGGGATCACTGTATGATCTACTTGGAGATGGAGAAACGAGCTTATATTTAAATATATTATCCATTCAGACACCGAACTCATTTTGTAAATTCACATTATAGTCAATGAGATCATGTTGGCCAACAAAACTTACAGTTTATCTAAAAACATGCCTACCAAGGAGGACACTCGAATCAATTGGAACCCTCCCAATCCGAAATAGTATAAAGTCAACACAGATGACGCATATCATGCTAACAACAATCTAGCAGCTGTTGGCGGATTAATCTGAGATAGCAATGGCTATTGGATCTATGAATTCTACCATCTTATATGAAGCTTATCCAATAATGCAGAACTGTGGGAAGCACTTAATGGCATTAATATGGCATGGAAATTGAGTCTATCTCAAGTCATTCTTGAATTAGACTCCAAAATTATTGTCTATACTTTATGTTCAAAAGACAATGTTAATTCTCCAATCAATTTTAATAGTATCATACACCAAATCAGAGGCCTGTTGAAAAGAAATTGGAGGATCCAGATCAAACATACACTGCGAGACAATCAATACGTTGATTGACTAGTGAACGAAACTTTTAACCATGATCTAAGGTGTCATAGATTGGATTATCCTCCTCATGATATTAGGCAATTTTTATTAGCTTATTATATAGGTGTTGCTTGACCTCACGGAACTTAGCTTATTTTGTATCTTCTCTTTATTAATCGAAAAAATTGTAGTTGACGATAACTCTTCTTTTCCTTTTCTTTGTTTAGTTTTCAATTTATATCTTTATAAATTAATATTTTCTCTATCCTTTATTTTTTTTTTTAGTAGCCCTTTTAATTTTTAGATATTCTCTTTTATATTTTAAATGTTCTGTTTTGTAATGGTTATAAAGTTTTTGCTCCTCTTAAATGCTGTTGCAATATAATTTAAAGTACGGATATAAAGTTATATACTGAGAACAAATGAGTTTGAAAAATGCGGATCTACAATTGACGTGGGGGTTATTAAGGGCTTGATGCAGTGCCGCGCTTCACGCTCGTGGATGCGCGCAACTGTTGCATGTGGCCTAACAGGCCTTATGTGTGGGTGTGGCAGTGTGCTATTGTCGCACGAGCGCAGCCCCGCGGTGCCCCTTGTTCACCCTTTTCCATCTGTTCGGCACTCGTTTCTTGTCATTTCTTTTCCATTCTCGATTCTGAATATCCCCATAACTCTCCGAGGTTTCGCCAAAGTTCGATGCTACACATAAGACTTAATTCTTGCTCTTATAATTGCATGAGTCTGATTATATACTATAAAATATCATAGATGTACAAAATATAACAATGGATTTGAATATAATTATGAATTGAATATATATTTTTAAAATTTTTAAATTTTCAGAATACTATATGTAATAACTTACCAAATCTCATAATTATTTAAGTCCATATAAATTTAGATTAATTTCTATAAAATTATTATATTTAATTAACTGTAAAAAATAAAATCCTTATTAAAAATGATTATTTTCCTTATTATATTATATGTTACATAATTAAAAATGAATATCTAATTATTTTTGCTTAATTTTTTTAGTTTAATGTATGAAATACACTTTGAAATATCAAGATAGTTAAACAAATAAGTAAAATATATTATAAGAAAATTTGTTATTATTGCAAGGCACATACTATAATTTTATTTACGAAAAAAATATAAAGCATAAATAATAATGAATGATTTCCCATTAATGTTATTAATGTGAAAATATAAATTTTAAATTTTTAATTATATAGATCATATGAATAGATTAGATATACCAAGATTAGGCTTTTTAAATTTTAAATTTTGATTTACTCATTATTCTTTTAAACATATATTTTTACATTCATTCACTTATAATTATAAATATAATAAAATCTTTATAAATATATCGTTAAAATTTATAAATTTTATTAATTAAAAAAATATTAATCAATTGAGTATTAATTTAGATTATTAATTTAAGTCGAAATTATAAAAAATTATTATATAATAAATGTTATTAATTTATAGAAATTTTATTATAATAAATTTAAACATGTTTTTTTTATTGTTGGCTCAAATATTTCCTTATCACTATGAACTTTGTATATATTATAGATATTACTTAATAATTTCTCCATATTTATTTTTCAAATAATTCATTATATATATATATAATTTAAAAAAAGTGAGCAAGCTTAATGAGCATTCCATTTTGGATGAAAGCTAAGATAGTACTTAATGTTTCAATGACATCTCCGCTTAATTAAAGATTCACTCATTATTAATTATTTATATGGTCCTTCCCCAAAATAATTACAAATAATAATTGAAAATACTGTGATGCCAACATCCATGTCAAGACACACAGTAATGTCTTTATCCCATTAACTACTACCTTGGATTAATTAAGGTGGATCATTGTAATCTACGCCAACAAATCATCATTTCAATTTCAACCCCATCAATAAAGTTGACGACCTAAATATTATTTATTAAAAAAATTAACAAAATATCGTGCATGTCATTTTCAATATTTATTTTTTAAATCTATAAAAATTAGGAATAAAAATGAAATCAACTGAATTAATTAAATAAAATTAAATTTATCGAATAAAATTAAAATTAATAATTTTATAATTTATTTAATTTAAAAAATAAAAAAAATAAAAAATTTAATTTAATTTACGATTAGAATAATTTTTGTTCGATTTCAAATCAAAATTATATATATATATATATATTATCATTATTACAATTAAATATATTTAATTTAATTTTATATACAACCACATAATTTTTTTAATTTAATATTAATTTAAAATTTAAAAAAATAATATTCATAAAAATTAACTAAAAATAAATAAAAAAAGTCTTGAGAACAATAAAAATTTTGGGTGTGTTAATTAATAAAATAGATAAATTTTAAGTTGTACAATAATTATTTTTAAATTTTTTTATTATTAATATTTTATTAGTGTTTTTTCTGAATTTATAATAAAATAATAATAATTTATAATTTTTTTTAAATCGACAAATCAAATATATTTAAATTAAATTAAATTGAATCAAAATCGATGATTTAAGTATAATAATAATTTAGTTTGATGTAAAAAATTTATAAATAAAAAATATTAATTTAATTTAATAATAATATTTCAAATTGATTAAATTGAATCAATATAACTCCTAATAAAAATTAATGAATTTCATATTTTATTATTTTAATCACATATTAAATTATCTTTTCAGCTTTTACTAATCTTAAAATGTTTGATTCATGTATTTATTTATTTTTTGACTTATGTCAATCTAATGATATTTATATATGTTTGATAGGTTATAAATATAATGTAATTAATTAAAAATATATTTAATTACGTTTTATTATAAATTGTTAAATATCTTTTTATAATTCGTTTGGTAAGTAATAATAAAATATAATAAAATATATTTTAAGTATATAAATAAAAATAAAAATAAAAATTAATTTTTAATAATTCAAAATAATTTTTTTATATAAAAAATTGGCTTGAATTTAAATAAATCAGGTAAATTTTTTTATAAATTAATGGTATTTTTTTTTTTGATTTTATACCACCACGTACCTTCATTCCTATACATAAAGTATGTTTATTACACTGTAATTAATGAAATATAATATATATATAAAATTATTTGCAATAATAAACTATTGAATAATGAAAGTGTTTGGATCTATTTAAAATAAATATGAAATATTATTTTAAAATTTAAAAAATATTAAATAATTTTTTAAATATTTAAATTTAAAATACAATTTAAAAACTTAAAAATAAAAAAAAATTAGAATTAAATATGATAATTTTTTTTGAAACGGTATTTTTAAAATAAATTTCTATTTATTCAAAAAATATTCAACACAAAATTTATTTAACATCAATAAAATTTATTTAAAAAATATAAAATAATCAAAATTAATTTAATTAAAATTATTAAATATTATATTTACAAATTATATGTTAGTCTCTCCATTTTTTTTATTTATCATTTAAAGTTTTACACACGTAATGAGACACTTATTAATTAGTTTTAAATTGACTTATTTAATTTTATATTCTTAATTTTATTTTAAATTAAATTATTATATTATAATTAAATGCTATAAGAATAAAATAGAAAAAAAGATAAATATTATTTTAAAATTTTAAAATGATAATTAAAAATAAAAATTGATAAATTTTTAAAATGGTAGATAAAATAAATAGAAAAAATAATTAATAAAAATAAAAATAATTTAATTATCAACGGATGACAGTTTAAAGAATATAAAATAAAAATTAGGAAAAAAAAATGAAATTTAGAAGATAACACGAATAAGAAAAATAATACTCTCCGTAGAGCCAATAATCAGAGCACATAAGGTAGTCGCATCTCTCAGTCAGTCATTATCTTCGAAGACCCACTCTCACTTTTATTTTCATTTACTTATTTATTTATTGTTTCTCCTCTCATTTTCTGCAGACCATAGTAGTAAAAATAAGAAGAGGAGAAGAGAAGAGAACAGAACAAGAAGAGAGAATTAACAGAGAGAATCGAGAAACTGTGCGCCTGCGCGTGTGAAAATCACATCAATGGTCTTTCGTGAATAGAGATTTCCAGAGAGAGTGTATAGAGTGCGTGTGTACGTATTCCATGTGTGGATTTTCGTTGATGTTCAATCTCTATATTTCTGGTTCTAATGGATGATTAATCAGGATATATAACTGTTATAAATGGACATTTTTAAGACTCGGTGATTTTAGTTATTCGGAATCTGAGTATCGGATCGGTTGTTTTCCGGGATATTTCTGTTGTCTAAGAGATTTACAGCAGAATGAACGGTGGGGGCAGTGCTGAGACTGTTGAGCAGGCTCCGGTTGAGGCGTCCCAGCAGTTGGAGTGGAAATTCGCGCAGGTTTTTGGGGAACGTACGGCTGGTGAAGAAGTACAGGAAGGTACGGTCTCTGATTAGGGTTTTTTTTTTTATCATTTTTTGTGGTTCTGTGTTGTTAGATTATTGATTTATTTATTTTTTTTCAAATTCCTTTATTCTGGTTTTATCATGGTACAACTGTTGATTTTGGTGTCAAATTTTTGTTTTCGTTGGTGAATTACATAGTAGAAGTATTAGTAAGTGCGGATAGAAAGTGTTGGATTCGGTTTAATGATAGAATTCGTGTTTGTGTTGTTTGAATGAAATATGAATTGGAGTTTATGTAGCTTTGGAATTGTGAGTTGAAGCAATGTCGTGGAGTTTCGAAGTCGTCATGTTGATAGGTCACTAGGAAATGGAGTTTGGCTGATATTAACTGTTGGAGTGTTGCGGTATTGAGGAGTTGCTTGTTTTATGAAGTTAATCTCACTATATTTTACTGTATAATGCTGCTTAAGCATGGTTGACAAGTCATTTGCTCCAAATTGGCTTAGTGGATGTTTGGGAAAACTTTTTGATGTATCTGTTAGTTTTTTTGGTTCTTAACGGCTATATCATACCTGTTTGGTATGTATAAAAGCTCAAGTTTTTCTTAAATCAAAAAGACTAAATTGTTTTTTAAAAATAATATTTAAATAAAAAACTAAATATTAGTATTTATTGTTATTAAACATATTAACAACTAATAATAATTTTATCAAATACTTGAAATAATTAGCTATTAGGTAACAGCAAACAACTATCAGCTAACAACCATAAGCTAACAGCTATCGTTAATAGTTAACAGCCAACAACAGTTACGAACAATTAAACCCAACGGGGCCTTAGAAAATTTGGACTTAATAAATGCCGCAAAACACTTTAATCCTATATGCTAAATGGCAATGACGAAGCATTGACATTGGCTTTTGGCGAGAGAGGAGTGAGATTGAAATTATCTTTTCATATTGTAAACTTAATTTCTCAGTTGATTTAAAATATTCAAATTTAATAGCCTATCAAGAACGAATAGGTAATAAATTCAATTGAATATTCAAATTTAAAATATTCAACTGATTTAATAGCTAACAATAGTTACGAACAGTTAAACCAAATAAGACCTTAGAAAATTTAGACCTAATAAATGCCGCGAAACACTTTAATCCTATATGCTAAATGGTAATCACGAAGCATTGACATTGGCTTCTGACGAGAGAGTAGTGAGACTGAAATTATCTTTTCCTATTGTAAACTTAATTTCTCAATTGATATAAAATATTCAAATTGAATAGCCTATCAAGAACGAATAGTGGTGGAAGGGAAATTGGGAGAAAATATTTGTAATGGAGGATATGGTAGTTGTTGATTATGATGGTATTAACTGAGTATACTGGTTTGCTGCATGGAAGGAATGAAAATGGGATTGGGATCATAGATTTAAATCGTGGTCGTGATTAATTTCGCGGTCGTGGTCGAGTGTAACGATATCGGGGTCATCAAGACCATAATGTAATGGTAACGGCTAACCGCTACGCAATTTTTCTGTAAAAAATTATAAATAAGAAATTTTGACAGAAATCACTAAATCTAAAAGTTAATAAGCATAATACTCTATAAATAATGATTCAACGTGTATATATTTTTTTACCAAAAGAAAAGAAAGAAAAAGAAAAGAAAAGAAAAGAAATGATAAAAAAGGATAAAAAAATAGAAGAAAAAAATACCCAAGTGCGTTGCACTGTTACGTAATAGTCTTAACGGCAGCTACCGTTACGTAATGGCCGTTATTCAAACAATTTTTTTTGCCTGTTTTTTAATGGATATAACAATAACGCCACCCTTATTTTCCGTTACATACGTAACGGCCGTTTTTTAAATCCATAATTGGGATTCAAATTCAACTAACTTGAATGAAATTATATGCTAGATATTATTTATTAGAGAACTACAGTTGCTTTAAATCTGTGGATGAGCGCTTTTTTTTTTAATTATTATTTTTTTTGTAAAATGCACATCTGGTATTTAACCTGCTCATCATTGTAATGCAGCTGGAAAATATGTAGTGAATACATCTAGGCATGAGTAATAACTGTATAGAGCCAACATTGTCAAAGCATATTGAAAAAGACACCAATAAGGAGGGAAGGGTCCTTGGGTTTGATTGAGAAATAAGGAAAGACAAAAAAGGAAAGAAGATATAGATCAAATGACAATCTCATCAAATTGTCAAGTTGGTGGATAAAACATGCACTACTACAAAGTTGTTTCATTTGGCTCCAATCTCTTTTCTGCTAAGTGGAGTTATATAAAACTCAAACTATCACAATAGAAAGAAAATTTTGTGTGGGCTTTCCAATGACCTAAGGCAAGACTAAAAGTAGAGAGCAGTTGGATCACTAGGTCACCATTCATATGGGCTGGCTGGTAATTAGACACTTGACTTTTTTGAGTTTTGTCTTTTCTTATGGGCTGGCTGATATTTACCAGTTGGGCACTTTGCCCTTTGAGTTTCTTTGTGAATATTATGATTATTGGTTGAAGTTTTGTGCTGGTGGATGTTAACCCATAACCAACAATTATTCCCCATACACTGATGTTTCATCCTCCGGATGGATTTGATGTAGAAGTAATCTAATGAAATTTGTCCTTTTGGAAGATATTTTAATCCATAATGTATTTTTACCAGACAATGTGTCAGTGTTTGAGAATTATAGTAATTGCATATGATGTGTACCTATCTATTTACTTCGTTTTATCATGGGCTATATTGCAGTTGATATCATATCTGCTATTGAATTTGATAGAAGTGGCAACCATCTTGTTACTGGAGATCGTGGTGGTCGGGTAGTTTTATTTGAAAGAACCGATTCAAAGGATGTATGCTAAGTTTCTTTTTAATTGCATTTTTTAACACATTTTTTTTTTTATATTTTAACCTTGTCATGCTGATGTAATATAACACACAAATAAAATCATAATGTGTAGCATGGTGGACATCGGAGAGATCTAGAGAGGATGGATTTTTCAAATAATAGGCATCCTGAATTCCGGTACAAAACAGAATTTCAGAGTCATGAACCTGAGGTATTTCTTTTCCATTATTTGTTTATTTGAGTGCTTATTGTGATCAACAGTTCACCTTATCTATTTGTTTCAGTTCTTTTTGAAATCAGGTTTTGATAAGATATTTCTTATATGCTATTTTTTTAGTTTGATTATCTAAGGAGCTTGGAAATTGAGGAGAAAATCAATAAGATTAAATGGTGCCAGTCGGCTAATGGCGCCCTGTTTCTTCTGTCAGCTAATGACAAAACCATCAAGTTTTGGAAGGTAAGTAAAGGAATTTTTGAATGTTTTAAGATTTCAGAACATATCAAGGTCTCTTTTGAAGCTTTAATTTTTTTTTTTTTTGGCCCACATTTTAGTTAGCTTGTCCTTGACATAGAGTCTCCCTGCCATTTTCAAAATTTTAGTTCATTATGAGAACAAAAGATACGCTACAGATAGAGACTAGGAGTGAATCTCCCTTAAACTAATCTAAAAAGGTAGTTACAAAATGCAAATTATGAGCTCTATAATACAAAATTTCAATTCACTTTGGCTGTAATTTGTATGTCTCAGTAGTGTGATTCGTATATGGCTCAGGGGTGAAGGAGTAAAAGATTGGTTTAGGTCTTAGGTTCCTATGTTAGGTAGTGTTCTGAAGCAACCTTTTAACTGGACAATTTGCATGGTATGTTGGGGAGATTTATTTTATCTTTATATTGTTTCAATGGCTTCACAAGTGGTAGGACAGAAATCACAATAATACACCTACTCGATCAGACAGGATACAGCCATGAGCTAGCTTGTGGATTGTTTGCTTTTATCTAATTGAACTGCTTTTATTGTAGCCATCATAATTTTTTGGTTTTATGTCTTGCTAATATAGCAGCTTAATGGGTTTAAGGAATCTGGAAAACAAATTGACACATCTTTTATGATGGAAAATTCTTAATCCATTTGGTGTATTTAAAATTGTATAGGTACAAGAGAAGAAAGTCAAGAAAGTAGCTGACATGAATTTAGACCCTGCAAAAGCTACTGGAAATGGTTCCATTGTAGGTTTAAGCATGCCGACTAGCTCCAAACCATACACTGCAAATGGAGGATCTTTGGATAGACAATTCACTTATCCAAGCAATGAATTTTCCTCATCAGCTGGGGGTGTCCCAAATCTACATTTGCCTGTGGTAGTTGTATTCAGTCTAGGATACTTATCTGTTCAGAGCAATCATGATTTTGACATATGGAACTTATTTTCTAATATACTTGTTTGTGGATCTAACATCTGTTGTATCTATATATCTAGTTGACCAGTCATGAAACAAGCCTTGTGGCGGGGTGCCGAAGAATATATGCTCATGCCCATGACTATCATATTAATTCCATTTCTAATAACAGGTACATTCACTTACTTCATTAAATGTATCTCCCTTTCTTTTTCCTTATTAGATTCCTTATCTTCAACTGCCATTTTTTAGTTTAACTGTTCATGTATTCCGGTACTTTGTGCTTATATTTGTTTTGATTACTCTGTGAATTCCTATTTAATTGAGTTCGTGATCTTGGAATAATATGTGACGCAGAGGTGCAATTTGGTGTTTTATTTTTCTTTTTGGAGGAAAATAATTTCCATCATTATCATTTTGTGGGTATTATTATATATATTTTGAAAATGTTGCTATATTGTTAAAATGTGTGTTCTTCCAATCGTATCCATGGCATTCACCGCTCTTTTTTGTGTTGTAGTGATGGTGAAACTTTTATATCGGCTGACGATCTGCGAATAAATCTTTGGAATTTGGAAATTAGCAATCAAAGTTTCAATATTGTTGATGTGAAGCCTACGAATATGGAAGATCTGACTGGTGGGGGGTCTAAGCTTTCATGACAATTTTACACCTACATATTTTTTATAGTTTTTAATTTTAATCATCCTAGTGTTAAAGGAATAAGTAGAATTCTGGTTATATAGTAGTCTTGTTTTACTTGTTCTCCCCACATGCATGAATTATTTTTTTTGTTTTGCTTTCTGTTCCCCTTATTGAAGGCTGTGTGATTTGGTGGGAGGCCATTTTATGTTTCTTCTTGTGTTTCATTCCCATCTTCTGCTGATCATTGAAGCATATTAATTTCTAATAGACTGTAATTTTGAACTTTATTTGTTTTTTTTGCCACATGTAATAGTTTTAAAAATGTTTATTGTGTTCATACATGCAGAGGTGATAACATCAGCGGAGTTTCACCCTACTCATTGTAATATGTTGGCATATAGTAGTTCAAAAGGCTCAATCCGTTTGATTGATATGAGGCAGTCTGCTCTTTGTGATACTCATTCCAAATTGTAAGTGATTTATCAGTTCTGCCAACTTTTATCTTTTATTTTCTTGAAATCAAAAAAGTTTGTAACTTTGAGTGCTTCATGAGATATTCTTTTTGGCATTTGTATTGGATCGACTTCTGTCATCGTTCTTCTTGTTCCTTGCTTATGACTCCATTATGGTGCAGGTTTGAGGAACAAGAAATGGCTGGTTCAAGGTCCTTTTTCACGGAGATAATTGCCTCAATCTCTGATATTAAGTTTGCTAAGGATGGAAGACATATACTTAGTCGAGATTACATGAATCTCAAGGTCCTAATTTTCACAGTTTGTTATTGATTTTCAATTTTAAGTATTCCGTTTCAAGTTATGGTCTGAAATTGTATAATTGGTGGATGATTTTGCAAACCTGTGACATTTGTTAGGATAAGACGCAGTCGATTTCTAGAAAATCTAAAAACTTGTTGCATCATTGATGTTCAAAGTAAACTACTGGGGATGTGAGTGAGTCATGGAAAATTAAAAATGAATATGATGGCATATGCAAGTTGTACAACAGAAATATTTTTGTGTCGTGACATTCTAGTTCAATTATGCCTGTGCTTTTAGTTTATTGTCTTCCACTATGGTTTCTGTTCTCTCATGTGATTTGGATTTCTTGATTAATAGTTGTGGGACATCAATATGGATTCTGGGCCTGTTGCATCTTTCCAGGTTCATGAATATCTGAGACCTAAGGTGACACATTTTTCTGAGAAATATTTGCTGAGTTAAGATGGCATTTAACCTTTAGTTTGTTGTACAACTGCCATGCCATGCTACGTGATTTTGTTTTTTGGATATTTGCCAGCTTTGTGATTTATATGAAAATGATTCCATCTTTGACAAATTTGAGTGTTGTCTAAGTGGAGATGGACTTCGAGTGGCAACTGGTTCTTACAGGTGTGTATTCTATGTAAGATCTTTACTGTCATTCTAGTTTTTAGATGCCTAACATGTCACTTTTGATTGCTTACTTTCCTGTGATTGCAGCAATCTGTTTCGTGTTTTTGGCTGTTCTGAGGGAAGCACTGAAGCAACAACATTGGAAGCTACCAAAAATCCAATGAGGTATGTCTGAGCATTTGTTATTGTAATAGGGTTTTCAATGTTGAGCATGAGTATAATAAGAGTTGTCTGCTTGTTCTTGTGAGTTTGTTTACTCATTTTTGATATATAAAGCCCCATATCAAATACTTGCGGCTTATTTACTTTTTTATATGAATTAAAATAGAAATTCAGAATCACCATGTTGTGTCAGGTAAACTCATATGACTATTCTGTCTTTATTTCATGTGGTTAATTCATGTTATGCACTTCCAGGAGACAAGTTCAAACCCCATCAAGGCCTTCTAGATCTCTGGGCACTCTTTCTCGTGGTTTTAGACGAGGTTTGTGCTTTCCTAAAATATGATGTTTTATTATCCCAGCAGTGGATTTAGCCGCAAATTATTGGACTGTCAAAATCGTTAAAACCTGTTTTACAAAGATAATTAAGCTGATTATTTAATTTTATGTCATGCATTGACTTTCTGCTGCGAAGTTGACTTAATTATGTGGAGCAATCTAATTTCAATTGGTTGTAATCAATCATCATCCCTAGCTGAGCACCTTTTTTGGGATTGGTTTCTGTGCCTGATTTAACATCAAATTAACTTTGTTATTCTGCTTTTTTGTTTCATCCTTGCTGCAAAAGGATCAGAGAACTCTGGAATGGATGCAAATGGAAATGCTTTTGACTTCACGACAAAGTTGTTACATCTGGCATGGCATCCAACTGAAAACTCACTTGCCTGTGCTGCTTCAAACAGTCTTTACATGTATTATGCATAAAGGTGGTCTCTGGTATGGGAAGATCGTGGATTGGTTTTGCATAGCTGAAGTTGTTACCTGTGGCAAAGGCTTCACTGCCTTATTCGCTAACACAGATGTGGTAGATGCACCTATTATCGGAGGTCAATATTGCTGTTGTTGAATTACCGAGGAAGTATTATGACTTTAGCTCTCAGGCAGGCATGCCTCGCTAATTATATTCTTTCACAAGAAAAGATACAGTTCTGTCAAATTTTTTGGGTTTAGGTCAAAGAAAAAGCAAATCTTAAACGAATGCTTCTATGTAGTGCTGCAATCCTGGAAAGTTTGAGAGTTATAGGGTCTTTAAATCCAACTTGGCAAGGGAGCTATTTGGGGGGGGGGTGGTTGTTGTAATCAATTCTCATTGATGCATTGGGCTTCGACATTGTACCATGAGAACTTAGGACTCAAGGCTTGTGAAAAATCTAAATCATGATTATTGTTATCTCATAGTCTAACCATTCTTTCTCTCTTTTCAGAGTATGCTGATTTTTTTTGTCTTATTGCCAAATAAATGATTCTTTTGGGATGGAAGTACCAAGGCCTCATGCGAAATATTCTTCCTTAGTTGTTTTATGGTTGTCAAATTATGCAAGGGTATCCATATCTAACATTTTCAGTCTCGTTCTTTTGAGACTGTCTGTTGATCTGTGATTGAAGGCACCTACCAATTACCAGTCTCCGAAAAGGAATTCCAATGCTTTAAGCTTGTCCTTTTCTGTTCTACACAAATTATCAAAATTAGTATTTGTATAAAATCATTGTATGACAGTAAAGAGAACTTTATATTTAGCTGCAATGGTGAAAATGTCGAACCCATTAAAATTCCAGAAGACAATGACTTAAAGCCTCTATAGCTCTTACTGTATCAAATCACACCTTCCAATTATTCCCACGCAATATATATATATATATATATATTCTTTCGATCTTTATTCAATTTTTATTTCAAAAAAACAATTTCCTTAAAAGGTTTATATCATTATTTCTTAAATATGTATATTTGGTATATTGAAATATTAAATGAGCATATGCAAAATGATCAACTGCTTCATACGTTCATTTTCATTTTAAGGTGGATCGTAATTTAGTTTTAAATAAATTAATATAATTAAATCCATTTTCATTAGGGTTTTGATAAATTTAGTTTAATTCAGTCTATAAATGAAATTGACTAAGTATATCCTTATTTATATTATAAGATTTAAAAAAAAAAAATTATAAGGGACAAGATATGGATTATTTTCTGCTTGCCTTTATACATAGCTCTTTCCCACCAATATAAATGTAAAAGCATTTGATTTATCTTGGAAAAAACATATTTTGGTTTTATTTTAATACACATACAATAACTGAACATCTTTTCTCATGCGGACGCAGATCTGATAGCAACAAGCATTGACAACTTAAAGGGCAAAGGCCAAACAAATTAATATACATCGATGGAGGGAACTAAACACCAGAACAGTAAGTCTCCGAAGCAACTTCTAGAAAATAATGGCTATGATCGCTAGAAACACCGCCTCCCGACTACCTATTCTCCTCTCCAACCACCGCGGCGCCGCCCTCTTTCTCCACACTACACTTCCTTCTCCCTCCGCTGTGGCTACTCCACCTACTTCTTATGCCCGCTCACCGCCGCCTTCCACCTCTTCTCCCGCCGGCCTTTTCAAAGCGGCGGAGTACGTGATTTCCAAAGTCGACGATCTTATGAACTGGGCCCGCCGTGGCTCTATCTGGCCCATGACTTTTGGCCTCGCTTGCTGTGCCGTTGAAATGATGCATACCGGTGCTGCACGTTATGATCTGGATCGCTTTGGTATCATTTTCAGGCCTAGTCCTCGCCAGTCTGATTGTATGATTGTCGCTGGTACACTCACCAACAAGATGGCCCCTGCTCTTCGCAAGTAACCCTCATGTTTCTGTTATTTTTTATTTTTTAGGGCTAGGATGTCCGACTCCAAGATTTTGGGTCTATTTGATTTTAATCCCACTTTTCTTAGTTGGTCATTATTATTAGGTTTCTGTGGTTAATTTATGCCAGTTTTGCTGGTTCAGATTTCTGATTGAATTCTAATGTATTATTGTGCATTGAATATTTGAATTGTTTGGATAATTAGACTAATTTTTAATTTTTGATTGTTGGATTTTTATCAATGGTTGTTTCTGGAATTTTCTCGTAATTTTTGTAGAAGAAAGAGATGAAAGAAAAGGATGACTAGGGAAAATGGGTGTGGTTTTGGGGGAGCTGGTGGATGTTTTATGAACTTCCGTCTTTATCAGAAGCAGTAGAAAATTAGAACTCGAATTATAGTTTGCACACCATTGAGCAATTTGGCTTGGAAGTCCAGTTGCATGTGTTTTAATCCGCTACTAGCTGAGGCTTAAACAAGCAAAATAATGGAACTAATTAGTTGTATGGAGCATATGTTTTTGAATGACAAGATATAACCTTAATAGCATTGGTAGCCATACAGCGAGAAACTTGTTGTTCCAGTTAGGTACTTTAGCTCTGTAAGTTGGAAATTAGGAATCATCTTGAACAACTAAAAAACTCAGGTTGAGCTTTGGGTTATGGTTGAACTCAGTTGAGGCTTTGACTTGGTTGAGTTCAACTTGATGCTTGGGTCTAAATAAGAATGTTTTGAATAAGCATCAAAGATTTTTTTGAATAAGCATAAATCAACATCTGTCAAGGTTATGACTGGGTTTGTTTTGGAGTGAAGGAGGTATGCCTAATCTAGAGTTGTATATAAGAAAACATGCATTCATTGGTGATGTATTTCAAGGATGCAAACATTGAGGGACAAGTCATTGCATCCTTGAAATACATCAATTGGTTTGCTTGTTTAGGCTTTTTGTCATGTGCAATATGGTTTATGTTTTGTAATTTTGCAGACATTCCCAAATATTTAGAATGTTGGTAAGTCCACCTATGGTTGTTATATAGTCCATAACGAACACCAATTTATTTGCATTTTGAGATTTTTGTAAAGATACTTATTTCATTTGGTTGGGGGGATTTTTTTTTTTTAAATGTTTTTCAAGTATTCATTTGATTGATTGGAATTTGCTACATGGCATACTTAACATAGACTGTGGTTTTATGATACTTCTTTTTCTCCCTCTCTCTCTCTATATGCTTGTATGTGTGTGTGGTTGTTTGTTTTCTCTTATTAACTTGCATATACAAGCACATATCATAGTGGACTACAAATTCTGATGCCTGGTGTACCTAAAATTATTTACAGGGTTTATGATCAAATGCCTTAGCCAAGGTGGGTAATCTCTATGGGTAGCTGTGCAAATGGTGGGGGATATTATCATTACTCCTACTCTGTCGTTCGTGGGTGTGACAAGATTGTCCCTGTAGACATTTATGTTCCTGCATGCCCTCCCACAGCTGAGGCCTTACTTTATGGGTTACTCCAACTTCAAAAAAAGATCAACAGGCGCAAGGATTTCCTCCATTGGTGGACCAAATGAGTCCATTTTATTTTCCTACTGTTCATGCATCTTTATAATCTAATAAATACAAATATGTATCTGATTGCGGTTTTAATGCTGTGTGGAGGTAGAGAGTGTCAGTCTGTTTTTCAATTACATATCTTAGTGGATGGTGGTTGTTATAGAAACAAAAATATAACAGCCTGTAAGATTTGATATAGGCTTGATTGTAGGCATTTAGTTTAGATTTCCTTATATATATTTTCATGTATATATATGTGTGTGTGTGTGTCTGTGTCTATGATGAAATACACAATAAATATATTTTATCTTCTATGTTTACATGGTATCAAAGCTGTGAAATTCCTTTTTTCGCTTCTGTTTCTGCCAAGTGAGCAGAATTTATTGGGCTTCAATTCTGCCTAGCGAGCAGAATTGTGAACTCCTTTGGGTCACCAGTTTTGAGTGATTATTCTGGCTCACCACCTGTTCACCATGAAGCATCACCTCCCGATTGGCCCATCCCCGGAATCTGGTCATTAGAAGCCCCGCGAGTAAGCCTCACGCGCCACAGCAAGTTCTGTCCTCTCCCTCACGCGTCGGCACGTGGAGGAGAGTGAATCGGCCATTTGCTCATCGGTCACCTTTTCTGGCATCGATTCTTTGTTTTCAGCTCTTGGATGCACTGATTGCCTGAGTTCTCATCTCCACCAAGAAAGCACCCCTTTTCTTCTCTATTTTTGGTTGTTGGGATTTTAATTTTTGCCTAATATTTGATTTGTGTTTGTTGATTTCATTCTATTTTAGGGGATTAAGTCTCTGTTTTAATTCTTAGAGTTTTGGTTGGGTTCAATTTTATTTGGCCTTTTTGGTTTGTTTTATTGGGCTTGTTTGGTTTGGTGATTTGGAAGTTTGATTTTTGTTTGGCTTGGTGATTTGAAAGTTTTTGGGTACCGTTTAGCTGGTTAATTTCCTTGTGTATTTGGATCAGGTATTCCCATTTGGTGTGGGTATTTTAGGTTGGATCTAGCCCATTCAATTCTATTTGGCTTTTCATTTGGACTGGTGATTATTTGGTTGAATTAAATCTGAAAATTACTATTTGAATCTTATTGTGAACTTATGATGTGTCAATGGTCGATGAACAGAAGAATTTGGTTATGATCGATATTATTCCCATGATGTCCAAAATCACATAACATAAATTAAATGGTCCAAATTATTTGGATTGGTGTAAGATGATTAGAATTTATTTATGAAATATTTTTAAGGACAATTATCTCATCTATAATTCACTAACAAATAATACTTGCCAAGAATGGCTGAGAGCTGATGCTCGTTTATTTTTACAACTTCGGAATTCAATATATTCTACGATTGTTAGTTTGATTAATCATTGTGAATATGTTAAAGAATTGATGGAATACTTAGATTCATGTATTTTGAAAAGGGAAATATTTCTCGTATTTATGAAGTTTGCAAGGGATTTTATCATACTGAACAAGATCAATCTTTTCAGTCTTACTTTATGAATTTCAAAAAGATTTATGAAGAATTGAATGTCTTATTACCATTTAGTATTGATATCAAAGTCAAACATGCTCAACAGGAGCAAATGGCTATAATGAGTTTTTTAGCTGATCTCAGTTCCCAATTTGAGATTGTTAAATCCCAAATTATTTCCAGTGCTGAGATTTCTTCCTTACATGAGGTTTTTACTAGAGTATTACATACATATACAAGTGTTTGTGTTCCTCCATCTGTTCAGAATTCTAGTGCCCTTGTCAGTCATAATAAAGCCTTTGAGACTAGGCAATCATATTATAGAGGTAATAACAAAGGAGGCGGTACTCGAGATAATCGAGGTCAAGAAACAAGAGGAGTAGTCTGTTATTATTGCCATGAGCCAGGTCATACCAAACACACATGCCAAAAATTGCTCAATAAGAATAAAAAAACCCACTCAACATATGTTGCAGCTACTATTTCCTCTAGTTCACCCTTTGCCTAGACAATTACAGTTTCTGCAGAAAAATTTGCTAAATTCACTCAGTACTAAGAAGCATCTCAGAATTCATCTCGTTCTATGACTGCCATTTCTGAGTCAGGTAACTCAAATACGTGTCTTCTTTCCTCTTCCTCCCAATGGGTCATTGATTCTGGTGCGACAGATCGCATGACAAGTAATCCTAGTCTCTTATCCACATTTCAGTCTCACATTTCTTCTTCTAATGTTACTTTACCTGATGGTTCTACATCTTCTGTTGTTGATTATGGAACTGTTAATCCAACTCCATTACTTTCCTTGTCTTCTGTATCAAGTATACCGAGATTCTCTTTCAATTTACTATATGTAAGCAAACTTACTCTTATGCTTAATTGTTGTCTTTTATTTTTTCCTGATTATTGTCTTATTTAGGATCTTATGATGAATATAATTATTGGTAAAGGACATGAATCAAGTGGGCTTTATATTCTGGATACTCAAGTACCCAAATCCATTTCCTGTTCAGTTGTCTTAACTCCTTTTGAAGCACATTGTCGATTGGGACATCCCTTTTTACCCCTATTGAAGAAATTGTGTTCTCAATTTCATAATGTATCTTCCTTAGCTTGTGATTCATGTCAGTTTGCAAAACATCATCGTCTATCTTTAGTCCCTCGTATCAACAAACGAGCCAATTTTCCTTTTGAGTTGGTTCATTCAGATGTTTGGGGTCCGTGTTCTATTATGTTTAAAACTGGATTTCAATATTTTGTTATTTTTGTTGATGACTTTTCTCATGTAACCTGGCTTTATTTAATGAAAAATCGTTTTAAAGTATTTTCTCATTTTCGTACCTTTTGTACTGAGGTTAAAACACAATTTTATGTTTATGTCCATACATTGAGAAGTGACAATGCCAAATAATACTTTTCTGATTCTTTTCAAACTTACATGCTTCAAAATGGCATTCTTCATCAATCATCTTGTGTTGACACACCATCTCAGAATAGTGTGACTGAGAGAAAAAATAGACACATTCTTGAGACAGCCAAGGCACTCTTATTTCAAATGAACGTTCCTAATTAATTTTGGGTTGATGCAGTTTCCACTGCTTGCTTTCTAATTAATCGCATGCCCTCATCTGTTCTTCATGGTGAGCTTCCTACAATACCCTTTTTCCTACCAAAACTGTGTTTTCTATTGAATCACGAATATTTGGTTGTACTTGTTTTGCTCGTGATGTTTGTCCCCAAATCACTAAGTTAGATCCAAAGTCTATAAAATGTATTTTTTTGGGTTATTCTAGTCTTCAAAAAGGGTTTCGGTGCTACGATCCTCATCTTAATAGGTATCTTGTGTCAGTTGGTGTTACCTTTATGGAACATATTCCATTTTTTCCCGCTTTCTCCATTTCTTCTAATCAGGGGGAGGATGATGATTTGCTGGTTTATCATATCACGTATTAGTCCACTAAAACTGCTACAACCCCCAACTACGATAACTCCACCTCCACCTCTATCACCAACACCACCAAAACCTCCTATTTGCCTTGTCTATTCCAGACGACAAGACCCACCTGCTACATGTTTGGTACCTGTAACTTCTTCGGAATCAGATCCAGTGCCCAGTGATGTTGACCTACCTATAGCCCTTTGTAAAGGTAAATGCTTATGTACTTATCCTATCTCCTCTTTTGTTTCTTATGATCACTTATCTTCTCCTTCTTGTTCCTTTATTGCATCCATTGATTTTGTTGCTCTACCAAAAAATGTTAAGGAAACATTGTCTCATCCTGGCTAGTGTGCTACTATGGTTGAGGAAATGAATGCTCTTGATGCTAATGGTACTTGGGATTTAGTGAATTTGCCTACATGAATGAAAACTGTTGGCTGTAAATGGGTTTTCGACGTCAAATTTAATTTTGATGGCTTAGTAGCTTGACTGAAAGCTCTCATTGTGGCTAAAGGTTATGCTCAAACTTATGGTGTGGATTATTTTGATACTTTTTCTCCCGTCTCAAAATTGACCTCTGTTTGTTTATTCATCTCTATGAAAGCTACTTATGATTGGCCTCTACATCAGTTAGATATCAAGAATGCTTTTTACATGGTGATCTGCAGGAAGAGGTTTATATGGAGCAACCACCTGGGTTTGTTGCTCAGGGGGAGTGTGGGAAAGTTTGTCATCTTCGAAAATCCCTATATGGTTTGAAACAGAGCCCTCGTGCTTGATTTGGAAAATTTAGTCAAGCAGTGGAACAATTTGGAATGCATAAGAGCAAGTTTGATAACTCAGTTTTTTATAAACATTTTGCATTTAGTATTACTCTCTTTGTAGTGTATGTGGATGATATTGTCATCACTAGAAGTGATACTATGGAAATCTCCTCTTTGAAATCTTTTCTTCATAGCCAATGTCACGCGAAAGATTTAGAAATATTGAAGTATTTCTTGGGAGTTGAGGTGACAAGAAGCAAGAAAGGCATCTTTTTATCTCAGAGGAAATATGTGCTTGACTTATTAACTGAGATTGGAAAGTTGTGGGCTAAACCATGCAATGCCCCTATGCTTCCTAATCTACAGCTCACAGAAGATGGAGACTCATTTGAAGATCCTGAGAAGTATCAAAGATTGGTTGGGAAATTGAACTATCTTACAGTAACTCGTCCAAATATTGCATACTCTGTTAGTATTGTAATTCAATTCATGTCTTCCCCAACGGTTCATCATTGGGCAACTTTAGAACCGATCTTGTGCTATCTAAAGGGAGCTCCTGGACCGTGATATTGTATAGGAATCATGGATATTCTCATATCGAGTGTTTCTCAAATGCAGATTGGGCAGGTTCTAAGATTGACCGAAGAACAACCACTGGCTATTGTGTGGTTGTCGGAGGTAACTTTTTTTCATGGAAAAGTAAGAAACAAAATGTTGTATCTTAATCTAGTGCAGAATTAGAATACAAGGCTATGACATAGTCTGTGTGTGAGATAATATGGATATATCAGTTGTTAACTGAAATTGGTCTTAAAGTCTCATTACCAGCAAAGTTGTGGTGTGATAACCAAGCTACTCTCCATATTACTTTTAATCCTGTATTTCATGAACGAACTAAGCATATTGAGATTGACTGTCATTTTGTTTGTGAAAAAGTGCAACAGAATTTGATCTCTACAGGACATGTGAAAACTGGAGAACAACTAGGAGATATTTTCACAAAGGCCCTCAATGAGGCTCGGGTTGATTATCTGTGTAACAAGTTGGGCATGATTAATATCTATGCTCCAACTTGAGGGGAGTGTTATAGAAACAAAAATATAACAGCCTGTAAGATTTGATATAGACTTGATTGTAGGCATTTAGTCAGATTTCCTTATATATATTTTCATATCTGTATATATATATATATATGTCGGTACCTATGATGAAATATACGAGAAATATATTTTCTCTTCTCTGTTTACAGTGATATTCACCAAAGCCTTCTACATATCTTAGTTCTCATGGTGGCTGCAGATTCTATAAAACTTCTTACAACTTGGACATGTATGAACTTCATTTAATACTTGGTTGTGTTGCTTTTAGAAAGCTGCTTAATGTTTTTGTAATGTGGAGACTGAATAAAGAGTTTTTGTTTTCTTTGTATTTTGAATCTTTGATAGTTGCATTTACTGTATTGCATAATTTACTGAAACAATTTTTAGATATATTATGGATGTTGGTATGGAAGAAATTAGATTAGAAAGTTGAGACGGATAAGGAATTTTGTTGTTAACATGTTACTGAAGTTAGGTCTTGGATTTTATTCCCATGAGTTATGCTTGATTGCATGTGGAGATTATTTTGGTTTGTTTATCTTGACTCCGGTGTTTGGGTGATGAATTACTATTGATTGTGATGTATAATAATATTTTTCATCAGAAAAGAAAGTTGCTGATAATATTTCTTCCATTTCAGCAACAAAATTATAGCCTAGTGAGATGAAATTCTCTGCAATGTTTTATTTTTGTTTGTTTAAAAATTTGTAATTCAAATAGATATATTTTATTTGCATGTGCTCGAGCATATAAATGGTATTCTCTATGGGGTATGAAGTAAAAGTAAAATGATTAGAAATTGAAGCTGAAAAATAATTTTATATATAAAATAATTTATGATACTGATTTGTTTTTTGCCATTTTAGTTTTGATATTAGAAATTAGTTGAAAAAATCAATAATAAATGTATGTATAAATCATTAGTTTCAAATTAATTTTAAACTCTTTGAATAAAAATAATAATTATTATTGAATTTTATGAGTGAATAATTACATATTTAAATAATAAATTTTTGTTATATATTTTAATTATTGTGATATATAGTAAAATTTTTAAAAATTAATATGATTATGACGCGTAAATTTTATTAATTAATTAAAAATTTATAAAAAATAATTATATAATAGATATTATTAATTTATAAATATTTTATAATAATAAGAAAGAAATTTTATATTTTTAAACACTACTTAAATTGTCAACACCTAAACGGATTGAGGGGTTATGTATTTTTGCACAATAATTCTTTATATGCCTCATTTTAATGATCTAAATATTTTTATAAAAATATTTAAAAATTATAATTTGATAGCGTTTCATATAATCAATCAAATTATATATTTTTTTATATTAAAAAAATTAAATAAATAGTAAAAATATATTATAAATATTTTAAATTTTGTTTAGTACAAAAAATATATTTTTGAATTCATTATATTAAATTTTATCAAATTATAATTTTTAAAATTTTTTATAAAATTTTTAAAATTTTAAAATATGAGGCATGAGAAATTACTTAGATAAATACACGTCACGCCTAAACTAATGGGCTCGAGCCGACTCGGATGGGTTTGGGTGAATAGGCCACTAAGCTGTCCCCGGCCTACGCGAGGACTATGAGGCATGAGTTGTTTGTTTCCGAGAAAAAAAAAAAAAAAAAATCTCCACTATGGATTAAATCCTATCACGTGTCCATCTCCATATAAAAGTCCTATCTCTCCTCTTAACACATCCTCCAATCAATCTCACTTCTTAGGGTTTCCTGTTTTTTATTTTTTATTCTCTATCCATGGCAGATGAATCCCAGTACTCTTCGGGAGCAGAAACCACTCCTACCACCACCTCCAACAAGCGTAAATACGATGACCAGATCACGCCGTCGTCAACGCGTCGCCCTACTGGCTTCTCTTCCCCCGACTCTGCTCATGCTCCTTCGTCATACAACAGCGTTGCCCCGCCTGCCGATGAGATTCAGCTTGCTAAGCAAAAAGCTCAGGAGATCGCCGCTCGTCTCTTGAGTGGAGCTGGTGCTGAACTTAAGCGTCCTAAGGTTGAAAATGGTTCCTCTGGTTTCGATTCCAATGATAAGGGTTTTAGCTCTGCTCCTAACGGTTGATACTCTTCTCTTGTCTCTTGAGATATATATGATCAGAATTTGGTTTGTTTGAGTACGAGTCTTTGTACGCGGATCTGTGCGTTTTCTTGTTTGTGCAATTGCTTTGCTTTTATTTTACTCATAATTTTATTATTGTATTATTGCCTTTTTTTGGTTTGTCTTCCTTTTATGCATATATTATAGTTATTAGAGATTAATTTATAGACCATTTGTGTGTCTTCATCCTGTATCAATGTTTTAAGCTATAGTAGATTTAAGAGAATAATTGCGGCTGGGGTTTAGGGTTTTTGATATTTGTTCTGTTCTATGCATGTGAATTGTAACCTTATGAACCCTGATTTTCCATTGAGATTGTTTAACCGATGTGTTTATATATTCTGTCTGTGTTTATACCGTATTGGACTTAATTTGGTTAATTTGTGGCCACTGACTTGGCCTCTTATTGATATCTTTATAGCTAATAATGTTTTTGATGTATCCAACATGATATTTGACAACTTTTTATTGACTGCAGATATGAAGTCTCTGTCAAACTCTGCCCCGACAGCAATTCCTCTTTCTTATGGCTCATACCTGGGAGGATCAACCAAAAAGATTGATATTCCAAATGGTAGGGTTGGTGTTATTATCGGGAAAGGAGGAGAGACCATTAAATATCTTCAGAATCAGTCTGGTGCTAAGATTCAGGTTACTAGAGACATGGATGCAGACCCTAGTTCGCAAACTAGGATGGTAGAGCTCATGGGTACCCCTGACCAAATTGCAAAAGCAGAAGAGTTGATAAATGAAGTTCTTGCAGAGGTAGGTGCAAAGGGTTCCGACTTTAACTGTTTACCATGGAAATGCTGTTATCATTTTGCATGCTTATTAAGACTTTTCAGCTATAAGAGAGAGATGTTTCTTCAGCTGTAGGTTTGAGTGAATTGGTGGAGACATCAATAGAATCATAGATAATAGATGCATGGCTCTCATATATGGTTTACTCGTATTATTATGAATGCTAACTAATGTCTGATGTTTGGACCAGGCTGATGCAGGGGGTTCTGGCACAGTTTCTAGAAGGTTTACAGGACAGGGTGGTTCTGAACATTTTGTGATGAAAATTCCTAACAACAAGGTACAGTCAAGAATCTTTATTTTGTTGTTATTTTTTGGTTTTTGTTTCTTGTTTGGGATAGCATGTGATTTTGAAATGGCTTCAGGTTGGTCTGGTAATTGGTAAAGGAGGTGACACAATCAAGCAGATGCAAAATAGAACTTACGCTCGTATCCAGGTTTGTTTTTCAATGCAAATTTTATCTTTAAATTAGACTTGCACTATATAGGTGGTATTACTGATGTGTCATCACTGTTAGCATGGGTCTGTGATATTATATAATTTATCTGTTACATTAATGTTAACCGTAGAAATTTTTGTTACAACTTTAAATTTCTGCAGGTGATACCTTTGCATCTACCTCCCGGTGATGCGTCAACAGAAAGGAATGTGCATATAGAGGGTACTAGTGAACAGATTGAACTTGCAAAACAGTTGATTAATGAAGTTATCAGTGAGGTATGATTGGTTGTTGATGTTAGTTTCTTAGTTTTCAGAGTTGGCATCCAGGAACTATTAGCTTTTGTTGTGTGATACCTGGTTAAATTAGGGGAATGAAATGCACAAGGCATGATAACCTAGAGCAATGTCCATGCTTTATTTTTCTACACTTGATCCTTATCAGCATGAATTTTTCGTTAATTTTTATTGGGTATTGATTCCCTGTCACTATCATAAATTATATTGCTGCTTAATTATCATCTGAAAAACTGTTACATGAGATTTCTGTGCTTATGGTTAACAAGTCACTGACATTTTCCCCTAACAAATCAGACTTGATATTCAGATTTGTTTCTGGTGTCTTTTGCTTTGCAGCATCAATGGGGCTTCTAGTTATCCCCTTTGGTATAATTGGAAAATATATGTTATTTTTAATGTGATATTTTTCTATCATGCTGTACAGATATTCTAACTGTTCTGGGTCATCAAGTCTTCTAACTGTACAGATTTGATGTTCAGTGGTTAAGTTGTCTTAAATTGTTATTTTTTGGTTGTCTGTTTAGGGTTCTGATTTGTCTTGTAGATATGGTACCTGCCTTTATACTGTCCGACTTTCATAATTTTCTTCTCCTTTTGCATGGAAATACAAGCATTGCATTTATGTTTCTCCTATCCCATTATTGTGATGAATATTATTGAGGCCTGTTTCGGAGTAACTTCTTTAGGCGGCTATTTTGTTATATAAAAATGGGTTAGATATTTGAATTTATGTTATTCCCCTATTAGACTATTTAAATTCAGAAAGTTGCAGATATCTTTTGGTTGCTGATCGTCCTGGCATATACAACATAGCTGGTTGAGAATTTTTGTCCCCTTCGCCAAACGGATTTCTGGAATAGCTTCTTGAATAGGGATACTGGATTTCTTATTAAAATTTTGTGGTTTAGTTTCATCTATTAGAATATGGAGCATGGTAAAGTGCGTTGCTTGATATATTTTGAATTTCTGCGTTCAAGTTGTTAATGTACACTAAGATGGTGTTTTATAACTTGATTCAACACTTAAAATTAAAATTTTCAGAACTTTTTAATTTTAAGTTGTTGGGTAACCCATATCTTGAAATCTCATACAAGTTAAAATTCATTGAAAATGATAAGTCATCTTCTAACTTCAAATTTGTGGTGGATATAAAATTCATTTGGCCTTTAGACAATTTCGTCATTTGAAATTTTCATCACTTGTTATTCTTAAAATTTCTAACTGTTAAATTTTCATCCATTAATTTTCGGTTTTGCCAAACACCTCCCAAGTGTATAAACCTTTACTGTCTTTTGTCTTACCAACTGCATTGATTTCTTATGTCTATGGTTAGTGCCTGCTGACTCTTTGAGGTGGATGATGGATATTTGGGTTATGAAGGGTGATTGATTGTCATAAATGGGTTAGTGCTATACAGATTCATTGGATCCTTGGATTGTTGGGCAAGTGCTATTGCATTACTTGTACAGTTGGTAAGGCCATGGAATAACTGTTTACTATTTGAGACTAGTATTGTCTTAGTTCTTCGTTGTATTTGTAAGTGTATAGTTTTTGGATTATAGTCTGTTCTACCACCATATGTGCTTACTGATGGTGTCATGTGACTGATATTGTTATTGGGAACTATTGTAGGGTTAGTGTTGTTGGACTTTTGGTGACACCACCAAGGATATCCTTGTGTTGGTGTTCCCTCGGCAATGCTCTGGTATGGTTCTGAATTCCCCTTTACTTGTGAGGAATACAATCTCATTAGATATATTAGTTTTTGGACTCCAAGCCATTGGGGTAATTTCTTTTTTTCAAGAATGCTTCTTTTAGTTTTGCAACTGGGTGCCTTACTTAATGGTGATAAAATTGTTACATCAACTTATCCTAAACTTATTTTGGTGGTTCTAATTTTATTTGAATTTTAAGAACATCTTCCTTATGATTTGAGGCTTTTGTAATTCTTTTGGATGTCTTTTAGTATTTCCTTCCTAGTTATTTTAGTGATTGTCTTCGTTGTCAACTGTTCTGTTGTTAATGGGTGCTGCACACTGTAATTATTTTAGTCTTGCATTCTTTGGCAATCTTGTTTGGTTTGCTTCTCCTGGTTTCTTTTCATGTGATTCCAAGCCTCTTCAAGGGCACCTTATCCAGGTGGAATGTGTTGTCCAGAAGTATACAGATTGAGATCACATTCGCAAATTTTGTTGTTCTTTGATAATATATTTTTATTATTCTGGAAGATTGTGCAGCTCTATCTTTTGGTTTTACACATTTATCAAATATATTTACAATAGCTAAAGGCTTGTGGGGAAAATTGACTTAGGTTGTTTTCATTCTATCATGTATTACTTTTTGGGTAGGTAATGGATGCATTCATTCGTGTGTATATATTAAGTTGGTTAGTCTAAACCCTTGCATGCTTGACTTCTTCCATCTGGTTGTTCCTTGTATGACAAATTTTTATATTTATATTGTTCAGAAAGTATATAGGTTTGTTTAGAGCAATGGATATATTATTAATTAGACCCATGGCCAATTTCTTAAGTTGATTTTTGAGAATACCTTCATTCTTTTATTGATGCTTCTGTTGACTATGTACATCAAATTGATACTACATCATATAATTGTGCACTTCGTATATGTACAAAGTGATTCCCAGCTTGGGGCAGTGAGGTTCTATCTTTCCTATTGTGGCAAAGCTTGTATAGTACTTTTTTTTGTTCTTTTTGTACCCATTCACTTCAAGTAGGGAGAGGATGGGCTTCTGCTGGAGTAACTCAATAATTCCATCAACCAAGTACGGTATGTAGGCATTCAGACCCCTTCCTCATAAAATATGAAATCCATTAATCCCTACATTGGAGATGCTTATTTGTTGTTTTATGCTGTTATCTCTAGATGTGCTTGCTTATATTATGGTAAATGTTTATATGTATCTTTTTTTGTGTTTTGCGATTTGTCTATATGCCGGCACTTGTGAAAAAGTTTGCATGGGTTATTTGGGATAACAATTTTTTGCAGAACCGTGCAAGGAATCAATCAACGGGTGGCAGTTATCCTCAGCAAGGGTATCAAACAAGGCCACAGACGAGTTGGGGTGCACCTGGAGCTCCTCCAATGCAGCAACCTGGTTATGGCTACATGCAGCCTGGAGCTTACCCTGGCCCATCGCCACAATATAACATGTCTCAGCCACCTTATACTGGATATCCTCCCCAAACATCCTCTGGTGGATATTCCTCCAATTGGGATCAGTCAAATGTCTCTGCCAATCAGCAGACCAGTCAGGGTTATGACTACTATAGTCAGTCTTCACAGCAACAAGCAACCCCTGGTGGTCCTGCAGCTCCAGCGGACACTGGTTATAATTACAGTCAGCCTCCAGCTTCCGGTTATAATCAGCAAGGACAAGGCTATGCTCAAGATGGCTATGGTGGATATCCTCCTCAATCGAGTTATGGTCAACCATCGTCCTATGATCAACAGCAAGGTTATACCTCTGCATCCAATTACGGTAATGTGGCTAATGCAACTCAAGAAGGACATAATTCCTCTTATGTAGCCCAAGGTGACTCAGTCCAAGCACCATCTCAGCCCCCTGCAATGGGTCAGCAAGGTTATACTGCTGGACAACAGCCTAGCCCAAATCCAAGTTATCCGCCTCAAGGAGCCCCCCAGCCAGGATATGGACCAGCTTCCCAAACTGTCTATGGGAGTCAGCAACCAGCTCAGCCTGGATATGGGTCCAGCTATGGACCTCCAGCACAGAAGCCTCCTGCCAATCCCCCCATCTATGGGCAGACACAACATTCACCTAGCACTCCTGGAGGTTATGGCCAATCTGCACCTGTGCAGTCTGGATATCCACATTCTCAGCCACCACCATCTGGCTATACCCAACCAGATTCAGGGGCGCAGCGTGCCGCACCATCTGGTGGTTATGGTTCAGCAGGTGCTCAGCAAGGGTATGGTCAACAATATGGTTCAGCACCAGCTGGTCAATCTGGTTATGTTCAGGCGATGCCACCTTACAACACTGCTTACTCCGGTGGTTATTCTCAGCCTGCAGTTTATTCTGCTGATGGCAATGGCAGCAATAGTGCTCGTGCGACTTATGATGGATCGACAGCATCACAACCTGGTCAACAGAGTGGAGTTACAAAAACTTCCCCGCAAAGTTAATATGGTTTCCGACATTGACATTTTGTTCTTTGATGTTTTTATGTGTATTCATGCTGTTAGGTGTAGTAGTTAGGTTTTATAGTGTTTTAAGATGGTGTCTTAATCAGGGTCTATCTTAAATGTGGACATATATTGGTTTGTTTTGATATTTTCTGCATGTCAAATTTTTTTTCCGCTGTTAAATTGTGATGTTGGATACTCTACTGTTTGTCGTGCAGTGCTTTATTTACCTGAATAGCTACGTATGACTGGCTAAAGTCTTGAATAAAGTTGTTCTAGTCATATCTATTAATGCTGATGTTTATTCCTAGTCACTAGCCCAGAAAATTATGACTTGGAAACCTTCTTTTTCTTGTTTCTTATTTCTAATACAATGTCAGTATTTTTTTTTTAATATATATAGTGATTTTTATATGTATTGGTGGTACGAGAGAAGTTCTTGCGTTCATTTTTAACTAATATCCTATGGATGTTCTTTTTATCAATCAACAAGAGCACTTCCCTTCTTAATACAATTGAATTTGGTTTATCAATATCTTCAAGCCAGGTATATTCCATATGTTTGTTGTTTCATCGTTTTAGGAGATGTTGGAATTGCTGCTCTATATTTATTCGGGTGTTAATAATTTGATTAGTTTATGGTGTTGATTGATGAGTTTGATTTTTAATTATCTATTGGTAGTTTTTTTAACTTGATTTCTGGTGAATCTACTCCAGCGATTTTTATATCACCGTTCAGGAGTTTTTGTTTTCACCAATTCTCCTAAAATTATTTATAATATAATCTGATAATCTGAAATTGTGAAGCCACTTTCTTGGAGCCTCCTCATCAAGCTCTGTTAAGCTCTACCCATTTTTTTATTTTTTCAGTCTGCCTCCTATACAATCTCAAATTTATCAAATTCGAAAAATTTCTCAAATTTAGGTTTTGATTGCCAACATCTTCATTAAATGCAGCATTAGTTAAATCTCTGTTTTTACGAGACTGCTAGACCCAATTTTCTTTTTTCCTTTTCGGGGGTCATCATCTTCAAGTTGGCTACCGTAAACAGTGTTCTATACATTGTTTAGTTTTTTCATCTCAATGTTTGTTCTGTGTGATCGATTATGATGAGCCTCCTCATCAAGCTCTGTTAAGCACTGCCTTTTTTTTTTCCTGTACTGTACCGCCTATACGATCTCAAATTTATCAATTTTGATAAATTTCTCAAATTTCGTAAATTTTTGTTTCCAACAACAACATTAATTCCAGGTGGGAGCTAATATCATGCAACTCTTATTACTTCGGGATAGATAATAGGATTATTCACTTAGAATAGGGGGAAACACAATATAATCACTTTCACATGCTTCTAAGTGGTGTGGCGTTTGTCATTGATCAACATGTTTACGTGAGAAGTGAATTAAGTGGTGGGGCATCAACGATTAACACTCGGTTGCTTTTCTGCCACATTTATCATGAACATGAGATCCATACGAGTACAAACTGATTGGAAAGACGGAAAACTACAAGCTTTTAGTTTGAAAGTTACTCCTATCCACATTTTTTGAAGACAAAACAGGCTGGTGGGAAGTGATTTATAGGGACTGTATTTGAGAACAATTTTGCAGTCTGGGTGGAAAGTAGGGGAGAGAGGCATTTGGTTGGGAAAACCTTGCTTTAGACTATTATCTGAATATATTTTCTATAGTATGGTGTGTGTATGATATTGCTGATTGGTAGGTTGTTACTTTTATCATTGCAGTTTCTATAGTGTTTTTCACCAATTGTTTATTTCATAACTGCATTTATAACTAAATTTATGTATATTATTTTTATAATATTTTACATAGTATGCTTAATTAAACAAATAAAATAGAACTTCAAACACACTAGTTATGTTTTGAGATTGAAAAATTCTACTATATAAAGACTACGAAACATATCTATCTCAGTTGTTTATGCTTTCCCTTTATGAATATTCATATACTCGCTATCAGAGAGATATTATCAAGTCTCAATATTTGTGCAAGAAATTAGGAAACATGATTAAAATTAAATTTTATAATATCATATTTTTATATTTATTTTTAATTTAATGACAAGCCTTTACATATAGTTTGATAAACTAAAATTAGCTGAAATATGATATGTATTCTACCGTCTAATTAAGTCAATAAGAAAATTTATTATTATTATTTTTTGGTAAAATTTTTAAAAATTTCTTTAATTGTTTTTTCAATATAAAACATTCAAAAAATAATTAAATCAACTATATAATTATTTTAATTTGGAACAAAAAAAAAGTTTTATTTTTAGGTGAATTTAATTTGTTATTAAATTATAAATTAATTGATAATGATATATTTATGTTTTAATTAATGGACACATTCAAAATATTTTTGTATAGAACTGAAGGGGTTGAAAAAACACAGCAGCCTCAAATGTGATCAATTTTTGCTACTTAAAAAATTTTAAAAAAATTTTAAAAAATTATACTTTGATAGTGTTTGATATAATGAATCTATTGATATATTTTTCATTCTAAACAAAAATCACTTAGACGGCTAAAAATATATTAGAAATGCGTTAAATTTAGACCGTTAAATATAATATATAAAATTTCTAATGTACTTTTAGCAGTCCAAATGATTTTTGTTGAGAATGAAAAATATATCAATAAATTCATTATATCAAACACTATCAAAATATAATTTTTTTAAATTTTTTTAAAATTTTTTAAATAATAAAAATTGACTACATGAGGGGCCCTCAACCCAAGTCCCACAAACAATTACTGTAATTATTATTAAAAAAAAAAAACATGGCAAGCACAGAACACCGTATCAAGCGCACTGCAGAGAACTCTCAGAAGACCCTCAAAAAGCTCCACAATGTAAGAACCAAGCGAAGCCTCTTTTTCACTAATCACTGCGACACAGGTACTTTTATTTCATCTTTACTTAAATCCCTGTAATCATTCTGTTTTGTTTTTCTTTATCTTTAATCTAATCTTCTGTCTATTTTTGTTTCACAATTTTCCTCTCGAATCTAAGGACTTGTTTATGCTTGTAATTGTGTTTAGATACCAGCTTTTTTTGTTTTTCAAATCTGGGTTATAGTTCGTTGATTAGGGTTTTGTTTTAACCATTTATAATCCTCTGAAAAATTTTAATTTCAATTTGATCACTTGATTTTATTACACTGTTTTTATTTTGAGGTCAGATCTGAATTTGGCTGTGACCCGCTTTTTCTTTGATCTTTTGTGGTTATGGTGTTATCAGGTTAGAGGAGCTAATGGCATTGAAACTAGCTCAGTTGCAATCAAAGGCTGTTCAGGCTTCACAGTTTGCGGCCAAGCATGGTGGTGCCTACTACAAGCAGCTACTAGAACAGAACAAGCAGTACATCCAAGAACCAGCCACTGTTGAGAAATGCAATCTTTTGTCAAAACAATTGTTCTATACTCGTCTTACAAGGTGGGTCTCCCCATCCAATATCAATTCTTTGTATGTCCTATGCCATTGTGCTTGGATATAATTTGATTATATGGATTATCCATTTGTGTCTCCCATGTTTAAGACCTTGTGAATTTCGTCAGTGGTTATGCTAACTGAGCAGTTAATATTGTGATGAAATAATGACTAGAATACGATGGTCGTGCTATGCAGTTAATTTGTGTTCGGACAAAAACTCAGCTGAGCCTTGGAATGGCCTGATGTAGTATTTTACTGGATATGTTGTTTCAGAGTAAGGGTATGTTTTATGGGAAATGGAGAGAAAAGAAAAGAAAATTAAAGAAATTTCTTTCATTTGGTTACCTAATAAGAGAAAAAAGAGAAAAGAAATCAGAGTAAATGTGATTTCCCATTAAGGCTTTAGGAGCAAAAAAATTTCTCTCCATTTTGGAGAGAAATGGAGGGAAATGATGAGCTGAGTTAGCTTGGTCTTCTGGCCATCATAAAATTCTAGCTGAAGTGGATTCTCAAGCTTTGGTCAGCTGCTCAAGAACGGTACCGCTGCAGGTTATCCTAAGTCCTAACAGCTTCATGATTAAGCAAATTAATCAGATGCTGAATCTCCAGTGGGAAGTCAGTGTTGGTTTTGTTAATAAATCAACAAATCAGCAACTCAGGTCTTTTGTTTTTAGTAGACTGTTCACGCCTTCTTAGGTCTTTTGCTGAATCTCCAGTGGGAAGTCAGTGTCGAATTTGAATTTCTTCCCTTGTCAAATAAGAGATCCAAACAATATAAGGAAAATTAAAATTCTTTTATTTTATTTTCTCTTCATTTCCCTAATTTAATTTCGCTTTCTCTATATAATTAATGCGCCAAACGAAGTATAAAAGTTATAGTTTAGGAACATATTTTAGATTATGTCGTGGTGTGCTCATATTTTTGTGCATGTGTATAAAAAACTTGCAATAGCACCTGCTTGTGAATGTGTGGAATGCCTTACTTTCAAAAAGCCTAATTGGCCTAGATGTTGAGAAAGAAATATGCTAGTTTTTAATAATGTTCTAGTTTATTACTGTTGATTATTAATTTTTTTGTAACACTCTCATTAGATGCTAGTATACTGATTGGAAACTTTGGAAGTTTGGCCCAGTTTTTATGCTGTGAATAAGTATTAATCTCCCTTGGGGCTGTAAGAATGCATTTTGAGGGGGAGTGAATAGACTTCCATGAGTTGATTGCTCCAATATAATTACAGATTTATTCTAGAAAGAATGTATTATTGCCAGCTCAATCATATTGCATTTGAAACATGTTCAGGGGTGAGCAAAAAACTGGATTAACCGAAAATTGATCAATTCGAATTTAATTCGGTCGGTTCGGTTCATTTTTTTTTTTTGGTAAATTTTGGTTTATTTTTTTCAGTTCGATTTTTGTTCAAAAAACCTAAAATAACTGGGTTTTTTTTTTGGGTTTATTCTGTTCAGTTCGATTTTTGTTCAAAAAATCTAAAATAACTGAATCAATCGAATTATATATATATATTATTAAAAATCGAATTAACTGAATTATCGAACCGAAATATGATGGTTCGATTAATATTGTGAAAATTTTGGTTCGGATTAGTTCAATTCAATTCAACAGTTCAATTCGATTTTCAAAATTTAAGTTCAGTTAATTCAGTTCTTCTAAATTTTGATCAGGAACCAAATGTTCACCGCTATTTTCTGTTGGCCAATACCAAGTAGTTGAATGGCAGGTTCTTGAAGGAGAGAAGGCATTAGTCACAATTTTATATCCTGCTGATATTGAAATGTGAAGGTTAACTTTGGCAGTGCCATTCGATCAGGAATTATTGTGAAATAGTAGATGGTGGCATGTTGCAAATGAAGGTTAACATGTTATCCTTTTTTATTTTATTTTATTTTTTGGATGAGGAAAGACATTTAATTGAAAAAAAGGAAGAGAAGGGGTTAAAATACAGAGGATGGGTATGCTGAGCTCAATAAAGAATCATGAACAGAATTATCAAGCTGATTATCTATTGTTTTTCTAAGCTAATCGTATAGAAGCTTCAAGTGATTTACATGATGGCTTTAATATAGCCAGGACATGGTGGCTGGATGGTGTCCTATAAATAATGCTTGCATTGAACTCGATGGTACTTGGTTGCGCATTCCATGAGCTGGGTATTCTCTTTTTATTTAAAATATATGTATTTGTTTAGTGAGTTAGCTTCTTAAATACCAAGCCACACGTGCTATGCTGATGATGGGTAGTGTTATATGAACTGTCTATGGACTGTGCATTTGTACATTTTGTCTTGCATTTTCAAGCTTATCTATTTGGTTATGTGGCAGTATTCCTGGGCGTTGTGAAGCATTCTGGAAAGAGCTTGATAATGTAAAGCGTTTGTGGAAAAACAGGCAGGAGCTCAGGGTTGAGGATGCCGGAATTGCTACTCTGTTTGGATTGGAGTGCTTTGCATGGTTTTGCACTGGTGAAATTGTAGGTCGAGGGTTCACATTGACTGGCTACGATGTTTGAGTGCCGCATCAAGATGATCTGGTTTTGGAGCCAAAATGATAAAGCTTCAATTTTTTTTCCCTCCTACTGTCAATTGACCACAACATGCATGACTAGATATGTTATTCTGCATAAATTTGAAACCAAGTTAGGAACAACTCATTTCGTGAATAATCTTTTCTTGTGTTCCCTTTGCCTTACAACATGCAATTATGGCCATTTGGCGTGATAACAGATTTTATATTTTCAAATGGGCAGGGAAACATTCATTCTGGCGTGTATTACTATTTTGGGGGAGGGATTGTGGTTTGGTTTGATACTTGCTTCTGTTTGTTTAGGTTTTATATCATTTACCCAGTTCTGCAGTAGTTTCTTGCCAACTCAAATAGACACGTATACTTAAATAGACAAATCTGTGCTGTTAGGAAACCAGTAAGCGCAGGTCAAATAGGGAGTATGCTATTTTCAGTTTGCTGCCATAACCTAGAAAGATGCTTAAAAAAAAAAAAATCTTCATTGCCTTTACTGCAATATGATAATCTCTCCTAATACGCCAGTATAATGATAGCTGGCGATACTAATGGCAATTACTAATATGTTTCACTGCGATATGATTACAAAAAATTTTCTTACTTCCTCGCCAGCTTAGATAAAATTTTCACCCTTCCTCGCCAGCTCAGACATAAATAACCAAAACAAATTTATCGCTTAATTTTCTATAGCCTACCGGTAATACATCTCATGCCTTGCAGATTTTACTCATTTTTTTTATTTAACTTGTACTCTCTTTACTACTAATATAAATATAATATAAAGACCAACTAAAAATAATAGTAAAATAATATTAATTGAGACCTTCAATTTTTATTTTATATATAGTATAGATTCAACCTACATCCTAAATCCAAAAATTTCTCTCAAATTGTCATTGCATCATCATCCCAACTTGTCATTTCCTTTTGCCTCGTGTACATTCAGAAACAAGTAAAAAATACAAAACTATATTAAGTAAAAAAATCCTGGTTAATTTTCTTTACCGCACTTTATTCTCTGAAAGAACTTCTTGTAAGAAACTTCTAATTTTCTTAGTTGCCCTCAAAAGAGATGGTTCCGGAATGCGAGGATCATTTTTGGGGAAAAAAGCAAAACAAATGCCAAAATCGAACCAAAGAACATTTTGATAGCATATCTGAAGGGATCAAAGTCAGCTTCTTCCGAGGTGCTCTTTGAGGTAGACATGGCTTTTGCTGAAGGTAGGGCTTCTACCACTGCATCTGCCAGATCCGAGATGAATGATGAGTTGCAACCTAGAGCAGGTACACGACCCCAATTCTCAATGCCGGATTCAATAGCCAAATGTTTATACTCCATGTCAATTTCTTCAAGAGTCTCAATGTGCTCACTCACAAAGCTGAATTTCAAATAGCATAAAAGAGAAAAATATATAGTAAAATTTTTGTGTATGCTTACAAGTGCCAATCTGTCAAATTAAAAAAATTTCAAACCATGCCCTACAAGAATGCTATTCAAATAACTAGGTCAGCACCTCTAGGAATGATCCACATATACAAATGAACATTGCAAAACTTACAGCTTGATGAGTAGATAAAATACAAATGCACTGGTCTACGTAGAATACAAGCATTTGTCCAATAAGGAATTATCTATTGTTGCCAAACAAGCAATACCGTCCCAAACAAGTATACAGAGATCCTATGTAACTGAAGACCATTTAAAATTAAATTTGGAAAAATGTTCAAGACTGTTGATGCAGTACATAATCAAGAATTCAACCAGCTGTGTGCAGCAAGGTCACATAGTATCAAATATTTGATATAAAAAATGATTGGAAAAGTTGTACCTGCAATTTAATGGTCGATTCTTAGACCAGGACTAAAATGACTCACTGGACTGAGAGAATATGAAATTTGCATTTCAAAGAGAATACCTAATAATTACAATTTGCATTTCAATGATTCATTCATAAACAAAACTATGAATGAATATAACAAGGAATAACACATGGCACGCGTAAATGGTAAACCCATTGAAACAAACATGAGTGCTCAAACTCCCAATCATCGACTATTTAGAACTATAATTAATTACGTGCAAGGAAACTACAACTTACATACCTTACAGGAACAGCTAGTAGACTTTTCACACCTTTCTGGCCAAGTTCAACCAAAACTTCATCAGTGTAGGGCTTCAGCCATTGTACAGGCCCAACTCGGCTCTGGATAATAAAAGAGAGGTGGGGGCAAATAGGAAAGGAATAAAAAGTCAAAACAGATGTGACCAATAAAATATAATAGCCATAACAGGAATGGAAACAATAAATGAATAAGCAAAACAGACAGCAGGCTGATATGGCCCTCATAATCATTGGAGAACATAACTAAAAGCTGTAACTTATGAACTTAGATATCACAATCAACCTGATATGCAAGAGTATGGTCATTGTCAAATCCTCTAGCTTTCAATTCTTGCATGATTAAGTAGATACACTCTTCCATCTGATCTTTGTATGGATCTCCTGCATCCTCAACGTAACTCACTGGAACTCCATGAGCACTAAAGAATATCATGACCTAAAATTCAATATAGAACAAGAATGATTATCTCAAAAGTCAGAATTCATACAAAATGACCTGTGCATAACAATCTGAAAAATAAAAGTTGTGCATATCTCAAAAATTACATAAATAAACCTATGCAACAGTTAGACCCACCTTCTCAGGCTTAGGAAATTGTTCTAGCTCTCTGCCAATCAAGTCAGCCATAGACTTAATGTAACCTTCTCTTTGATACCAGGACTGTATAATAGAAACAGGCAATCTCGATAGATATGCATCTTCCCTGAAATATTCACTTACAAGATATGAGGCTGACAAAGTTCAACAATACATTTTAATTTGCTTAAAACAAAAGAACAGAAACTGATGCAGATATAACACCTGAATATATTTTGGAGAACACGGAGGCTTGAGCCAGTTGTGGAGATGGAGAATTGTGGATAAAGTGGCAGCACAACAAGCCTTGTTATCCTGTCTCTCTTGATCTGCCAGATAAAACAAAATGAATATTTCAACTCATTTGCAAGCAACAGGATAAACTTTAGAAAATTAGGATATATGTAAATTTCATACATAATTTGACGTCTCACCTGATGAATTGCCTCCTCAGTGAATGGGTACCAATAACGCATTCCAACATAGACATTTGCAGGCATGCCCTTTGCTTCCAAGGCCATTTTGATAGCATGTGCCTGCAATAAGTATTTCAACATTTGCATGTTAAAATAACAAAAATAAGTTGAATAGACAAAAGAAAGAAAGCAAAAACAGAACCAATAACCATGGATTTTACAAGGAACAAGATGAATGAATGCCACAAACAAAAAAAAAATACCCAAACAAGAAGAAAGCCAACCATTTCAGAGGAACTTGTGTTCTACCTGCTCATCTGTTATTTTACGCAAAGGTGAGCCACCTCCAATGGCAGCATACCCTTCTTTACTTTTAGGAGCGCGGAGCACAGAAATTAGTTGAGCTAGAGGTCGTTGAAGAAATTGAAACAGCCTGGGAAGTCGTATAATATCCTGTAATTAAAATATAATGATTATCAGAAGACAACCAAAGTTAATGTTTTAAAGTTCAAACTAAGAAGAACAAAGAGAAATGATAGAAAGGTATACCGGGTCTGCAAATAAATTGAATAAAAAAGGCTGAACATCATGAAGTGTTTCTGGCCCTCCAAGATTCAGAAGCAGCACGCCAACCTTATCTTCTGTGGCATGTGAATGACTTTCACCTAAACTTTCACCATATGTTCCTAAGATTTCACCATATGTGACTCCTCCAGATGCTGCACAAAATGTTCGCTTTGGTGCTGGACTGAGCTGGTAAGATCCCCCGCTAATGGTAACACTTCTATCAGTTGAACTAGAACTTGAAACATCTTGCAATCCTCCAGATGAGTGGCAAGAAACAGACATGACAGACCTGCCTCGAGGCCATGACCTGTAAATGGAAGAACTTAATTAAAATCTTGAAATCTTGACAGCATTGATAAACCATTCATTAAATAGTTATGCTCATACAAGCAAAGTATATAGAAAAAATGTTGCAGAAACTTTTTGACACCCATTATTAAGAAGCTATTCAAAGTCCATTTGTGAAAAAGGACACTAAATGATGCACGTCTCCTTGCAAGAATGTGTATCATGCACATATCACAAACTCCACTAATGGGCAGAACTTGAGCCAACAGCAGAGAAGTTTCTAGCATAATTGCACAAATACAAGTTGAGGGACATTCTATTACAATCAGCTAAAATTCTTTTCAAACATCAGTATCTTTACCACTCAATGTTTTCAGTATCACATCCAATATAATAGGAACTCATTAAATAAATCCAATAGCCCCAAATTGCTATTTAAGCACAATTGCTACAATTCTCATAATATGTACTCATTAAATTTATTTTATTTTATTTACAAGAAAACATATATAACATCCACTAGCTTAGCTTAGCAGTATGTCCAATTATAATCCTAAATTTCACCATTACAAACAACTCAATAATTCTGAGCTCTTCGTCCCCCAAAACACATCACTATCACACCTCACTATCGATTGCTCTAAGACCCGCAAGCCAAATCCTACCATATTTGGTTTTTGGGTATCCTTCGATTGATCGTAATAGCTGTGACCCTACTAAAATGAGTTTGGGATTTAACTTTTTTGTGACCAGAAACCAGAAAGAAAGAATTCTTGATTTTGAACCTGCCAAAACGTCAGTTGTTTTAAATCTTTACAAACTTTCCATATCCATAATTGCAGAAACCAACAAATTTTGCCATGTAATATATTGACAAAATCAATTAAAAGTTAATAGCTTGAAAGGGTTTTGAAAGAAAGAGTAAAAATATATGGCGACCACGGTCGAATCAGAAGTTTGCCCAATCGATCCACCAATATCATATAAAAAATAATAAAACAAAAAAAAAAAGACTTACAATTTATGATTGGAAACAGAAATTTTCATCTGCGGAAGCGCTTTAGAAAATGTTGACGCCTCCATGGCCTTTATTTTTTTAATAATAATGCACTCAAAAGCAAAATCCTGAAAAGAAAATGAAGAAGGAGAAGAAATTGAATCTTGGGTTTTTGGTGATCTCGTGTAAAGATTTAAATAAATATTAAATAAGTTAGTTGGAAGTCAAATAATAAAGAAGTTTAACGTGTTCAACATTGGTGGGTTTCGGTTAGGTGGAGAAGAAGGAATTATTTTTTACAATTACATCTACAGCCCAATGTTTCAAGATATTTCCAATATCAACCCTTTTTTTTTTTTTTTTTTTGCTAAATGGCGGTGCCCTTATCAAACCCATGTCTACTATAGTAATTTCATTCCCAATTGGTGTTCTAGGGTTGTAGAAAAACTACTATATAAACAAGTACTTGACCTGTTAAAGCCTCCTCCAATTAATGTTTGCAGCTCTGTTTTTCTACCTATGGTTCTCTGCAAACAAAGAATCTATTAGATAATTTTGAACAAATCGAAACTATTTGCAGTATTTTGTGCATCAAATCTCTCTTTTTTTTCTTCATTTTGAATGGCTCTTAACCTGAGTCAACAGCAGTCACCAATCCATGGTGACCCGTCTGCCGCGTAGAGCCAATATTGAAAAATTTTGTTTTGGCCGGATGAAGATCCTTGAAACTCATCGTTGTTTCATGACACAATAATCCGGTTAAAATTCATTTCTATTTATTATTATTATTTTTTATGTCAATAGATATGATGAGCTTCCTGTTTGGTAATGGCCTTTTTGTTTGATGAAAATGGCACTCAGTCAGACACGGGTGTTTGAGGTTAATTTAATGCCAATTCACCTTTTGCATAGTGCCTAAATACAGCTGCTTCTCACGATTGAAGGGAGCATTTTTCTTTTTACTGTTTCTTTCAAATTTTGAGCAGCTAAATTTTATACTTATTCATCTGATTATTGGCAAATTGGCTCTCTTTCCTATTGGAAGCGCTCTTGTTGGATTGTAAAAAAAAACTATACATATTTTAGGCATAGCTGCAAAGCAAATAAAAGAAGAGAGATGATTTCTAGCAGACTTTTATTTCTCAATCACAAACACAAACACAAAGCTTTATTATTATTTTTTATTAATCGTAAAATAATCAAATTATTGTATAATTTTAAGAAAATTTTCAAATCATTTTATTAAAGTTGATTTTAACTTCTTTTCATATTCATTACATTATGTTAAGATGATGTCTGAATTTCAAGATCCATCTCATCTCGCTCGACGGTGGTGCTACAGAATTTGGTGATAATTATGGTTCTTAATGTTGGCTAGTTTTAGATCCTATTTCAATCAGGAATCTTGATTTATTCGATTTTATTCGAGTCAGAAGAATTTGAATTATTCCCAGATTACAGTTCTACGTTATTAGTTAGGAGTAAATGGATTTTAATAAGAACTATTTTTTATTAGTTGTCAAAGGATTGTAAGAATGTATCTTCTGATTCGAAAATGTATTCTTGCTTTTGAATCAAAACTTAATATAGATGTGTCTTTAACTAGTTTATTAATCTCACACAGTGTCGGTTTTAGCCATTTTTTGCCTTCAAAATTAAAAGCATGAAAATTACTTCCTACATTTCTTGGGGGATAGAATCTGATTGTAATGGATACTTTTATAATGGCTTTTAGCAAAACCTGGCACATCAACAATGGCAAATCTGCTTTTACATAGTTTATAAAACATTAACAAATAAAAATTTAGCATTTTCCATAAGTTTTATAAATGTGTATAGCCTGTGGCACCGGAACATATTTGTACATTTTCTATAAATAAAGACAATTTTGTAAAATACAGGTAGTAGAATAAACAATGAAATGGACCGAACGAGAGGAGAGCAAATAAGAGTGGACATATAACCATATAAAAATAATGTAACATATTGAACCAGAAAAAAAGTGCAAGAGAATGTTAGTTTTCTGATTCTGTAAATCCTCCTCTCATTTTCATCATCTTCAAGGGAGCAAAAACCATATTAGAAACCACAACATAACATTAGCAAGGCCTATGCTCGAGTGCTTATCAATGTTATATTCCTAAGATCAACTGGGTTAGCTTCAGGATTAGTAGTGTCTAATCATTCATAACATTTTCAAAGCAAAATTTTAATCCAACAAAACAGAAGATTTAAATAATTTCCATTTAACCTAATTCGATTGTACAACAAGAAAAAGAAACAAAACTCCATTGATATCCAAATACCATTAGAATCAAAAGCAACAATCACGATCAAATGGGCAAAGTGGGGTACCACCCGCATTTGGGTTGCTAATACCTAATTCCTCTTCTGTATAGAGATTGAGCCCATCCTCTGTGTTCTTCCTAAGTTTAGAAGGTGGATGTGTAAACTTTCCTTCTATATCTTTTTTAGCCGCCTTCTTTTTCTTCTTCAACAATTTTTGTTTCTCAGCTTCACTTTCATTTAACTTTTCAGGTTTCTTCCTCTTCTTTGCAGAGAAGATCTCATCAATTTCATTACCGGGTTTTTTAAGTGTCGAAGAGGGTTTAGCTGGTTCTACAACGATAGCTTCTTCTGCTTCTGCTTTAGTAGTTGCCTTCGAAGGTTTCTTTTTGGGCATATTGAATCAATCTGAAAATTCAGACTAATCACCTAATTAATTAACAATATAATAACATATAAATTAAGATTTTTTTATATAAATCAGATTACTTTAGATGGCTAGCGATGCATAATCCAATAAGAACAACAGAAGACTCGTTAAAGACACTAACCCTAAGGTTTAGATACTCGCTTGTTTGGCGACAGCGAGAGGCAAAAGAGAAGAAACGTTCTTCGTCTTGTGTGAGGCGGCAATGGCTGGAGGGTTTTGTGTTTGAGGAACTCTGATAAGGAAATAACTAAGTTAAACGACACCGTTGCTTTGGGTTTTTTTTTTTTAATATCATTGATAAATAATGTATCATGACTTATAATTATTTAAAATTATAGTGTTTTATTTCCGTATCCCTTATCATGTTGGTATTAATATAGGCTTTTTAAAACAAAAATTTTATTATTATTTTTTTTTAAGTATTGAAAAAAAAAACGATCATAAATCTATTAATCAGAAAAATATATATATTTATTATTAAGTTATGTTTCGATGTTTTAATATTATTTGTTTAAAATCAGATTATGGATGAAAAATTAAGATTTCTATATATTCTAAACAAAATAAATCAAATTATATAATTTCAAATTTTTATTTTTTTAAATAATACATAATTTCAACCTTAACCATAATAGATATTTAATAATTTAATTATTAAATAATAAAAATAAATACGTCTAACGATAAACAACTTCAATCTTTTACTTGATATAATTATACAAATTTAAATATTATCACACCATTAAAAACTTATATGGCTACAAATTTAAATATTATCACACCATTAAAAACTTATATGGCTTCACATTAAAGATGGCCTAAATTAATATTATCCGACGTTAAAAATAAATTAAATTAATCAACAACTACATCTTATATTAAATTCAACTCAATTCAATGTAATTTAAATCAACTTAATTCAATTCAATTTAATTTTAATTTTAATTTCAATATTAATTGGGATCAACATTGACTTACATTAAACAATAAAAATAAATAAATTTTAGCTATTAACAAAGTCAACTTTAGATATGATATCACAGGAAGCAAAGTAAAGTAGCAAACAAGTTGCATCTAACCAAAAACTTCAGAGCCTCTTCCCCAAATGCATAATCAGTTGAGAATTGAGAATCTAAAATATAAAAAAAGAGTCAAAATTTTCATAATATTATTACCTTTCAGATAATTGTGTCCTTAACATGGAGTGAAGCCACAGAATGCTTTTTTTACTCCCTTTTTTTTATTGTTTTTGTTATACGTAGACACCATAAGCTTAAACATAGCCCTATAAATTGTATTCCATTCATTCATGACAGCAACCTATGTAGTCCAGCCATAACATTCATACTCCAGGAATTGGGAATTGGGTTGTAAGTTCTTCGACTCTCGTCTGAAGATCTGACACTTTATTCATCAAAGGAAAATCAGAAGATGCAACAAACTTCAAGAAATCTTGAAGCTTTGATCCTGGTGCTGTCTTTTTAGCTTCAATTGTTATTTGCACACCCTCGTGAATAAAATCAGCAATTGCTACAAATTCTTTCTCGGTAAATCCTCTGGTGGTCATAGCAGGTGATCCAATGCGAATGCCACCTGGAACTAGGGCACTCTTATCTCCTATAGAATTCAACATTAGCAGGTATAAGCTTAGGGATGGCGACAAAGGTGAAAGAAATGAAAGAGAATGAAAATGTCCAAAGAATGAAGCTCACCAGGCACTGAATTCTTGTTGAGGGTGATAGATGCAATATCAAGAATTTTCTCCACCCGAGCTCCATCAATTCCCTGTTGATGGAAGAGATGTTGATTGCTATCAAATTAGTAATGGAAGAGTATATCACTTCCTAAATATTATGAATAGAACAGTCATGATGTCATTGCTAAGCATTCAAAATAGGAATCAAGTCTTCCTAGATTTGCAAGCTCCACCAGGAAAATCTTAGACAATACAATATTGGGAAAAATTATTTTAGAATATCTCAATGTGCATATGCAAAAGAAATGCACCATTAGAATATTAGTGAATCTAACTGCAATGCTAGATCACGCAAGTACTGTGAGGATTCTTTTGAACATTGGATTATTTGATTTGATTATATATCATATTTTCGTATGACATACTTTAGCATGACTAGATTTTACAATTAAACAATCCTAATTCAATAATAACAGATGACATAGAAGCAACGAGGAAGCGAGCAACTCACAAGTGGTCTCAAGTCTACTAGAACCAGGTGATTATCACTCCCTCCAGAAACCAGTTTATATCCTAATTCAACCAATCGGTTTGCAAGAGCTCTGCAGTTGGAGATGACCTACAGCACATAATAGCTAAACTAAATTAGATAGATCAGAACACACCATAAACCAAGCATAATCATGACTGTACAGTACCTGCTTCTGATATGTTTTAAATTCAGGGGATTGTGCATGCTTCAAGCAAACTGCTAATCCCCCGATTGTGTGGTTATGAGGACCACCCTGCAACAATTTCCATATAGTTTCAGAACTTGAGGACATTAAGGTGGAACTCCACAAAAGCAAAGAACCTAAATGAAATTCTGGCATGAGCTGGCAACTAACCTGTAGGCCAGGAAAAACAGCATTGTTGATGGCAGTTTCCAAATCAACTCCAAGGACTGGATCCTTTCTGAAGAAGATCATGCCGCCTCTAGGGCCCCGTAGAGACTGAATAGAAATGCATGAATTTCTCAGGTTTTCTATTTGCAGATCACAACAGAGAAAGCAAAAAAGCTTTTTGATAGGTAGTATGGTACTTGAGAATCCATTGAAAACACAACTTTCTAGGCACATCATTTTCAAATTAGGATCTAATTCTAAGCAAAATGCAGCATGATGCATGCCATGATAAACTGGAAAATTATCAAGCAAGAGTAGACTCGGATAGATAGTAATACACTCTCCTTGAACTTACCTTGTGTGTTGTTGTTGTCACAATATCACAATACTGAAAGGGGTCAGCAACCACAGAAGCAGCAACAAGTCCACTAATGTGAGCCATGTCCATCATGAGAAAAGCACCAACATCATCTGCAATCTTCCAATAGATATTGATCATAATTATAGCTGCTAAAGAAAGGAACAAAAGGCAGATGCAAGAATAAACAAAACAAACTACATGTAACCTCTACCTTCCTCATGCGAGGATAATCAAAATCTCGAGGATAAGCACTGGCACCAGCAATAATGAGCTTTGGTCGGAAGAGATTAGCTGTTTTCTCGAGCATATCATAATCAACAAGGCCTGTAGGAAATGTTGAGGAAAATTATTAATATACCAACCAGCAAATATAATCTGACATTCGAAATGCCTCACCTGTAGATTCATTAAGTCGATATGGCATAGACTCAAAATAAATTGATGTGCCAGATACCCGTCTTTTAGGAGTCATGAACCCATGAGATAAATGTCCTCCATGAGGCAAGTCCAAACCCTAAGGTACATGTAAAGCATGAGGATTTCTGAACTCTGAAACCACCACATTACTAAACAAGAACGCTGAATGAAAAGAGCAGAGAAGAAAACATTTTACCATGATCCTGTCATGTGGGTTAAGAAGTGCAGTATAAACCTCAAAATTAGCAGGAGAACCAGATAACGGTTGGACATTAACACCCCACTTTTTTCCATCCAAATGAAATGCAGCCAAAGCCCTTTCTTGACAAAGGGTTTCAAGCTCATCAATGTACTCATTTCCACCATAATATCTGAAATGAAAAATAAGATTATCTTCCATATAGAATCATAAATTTTTCAACCAAAAAAGGACACAAGATTAAATGGATCGCATTTACCTTTTGCCAGGCAGTCCTTCAGAATACTTGTTTGTTAGGCATGAACCAACTGCTTCCATCACTGCTCGGGAGGTAAAATTCTCAGAGGCAATAAGCTCAAGACTTTTAAACTGCCTACTCTTTTCCCTATTAATAATTTCACGCACCTCAGGATCTGCTTCACTGAGGCCATGATCTATAAAGTTGCTCCTGTCACCTAGGCATTGTAACATAAAATTCCATTCACAAAGAGTTAGAATTATATAAATCTTGTCACTTATTAGGCAATAGAAACAGTTAGAAGCAAATAAATCAATTTTATGTTTCAATTCACCAGCAAAGGTGTCAATTTGATCTCCTTATAGAAATTCCAAGTTAGCATCAAGACAACTCAAGTTGTTGACACTCTTGTGCAGGCATACTGCATCCCAGAATTTTTATCTTCTAATAATGTTATAAAACATCGAAAATCAAGTTGCATCATCTTCCAAACACTTAACCAGATAGCAAGTGTCCTTCATTGGTAAGTTCTAATTTTATTAGCAGAAATTTTTCAGGAAGTATCAAGAATAGAATAGTCGAAGCTGATTATAAAATCAGAAATACATATTAAAGAAAACATCAACATCTCAAGAAAACGAACCGTATTCTGTGTGGAATACTCCAACACAAAATTCACAACCACGAGATGCTTTAAAAAAAAACTTCATTAAAAAAAGTATTTAACATCTCATGTAACAGAGACACTGTTGAATACCAGCATAGCAAAATATACATATAAAATATAAAATAAAATTATCCCAGAAACTAAAATTACAAAAAAATTAACTAATAAACTATCATCACTGTTTATTAGAAGAGAAAGGAGAGATACAGTAAGAATTGAAGCAGACTCCAGTTACCTCCAATTTCAGGCACAGACAGAGAAGAGGGTGCCCTCCCAGTGACCAAGCTCCCATGAATACTGAAATATCTACAGGGCTTCACCGAATTTAGCTTAATATGATGTGGAAACCCAATAAGACTGAACCTTTTTGGAGGGAGAAGTGACCCTTTGGTCCAAAGGGGCTGTTGTAAAGAACCCATAACTGCAGCTCCAGTACAAGCCTGCATTCTCACTTCCAATACTAAACTTGACCAAGTTCCTACAATAACAAAGACATAATATGGGACTTATTTAATCGAAATAAATAAGAATTAAATGGTTGAAAAGAATTGAAGATTGATCAAAATATGAAAAGGAATGGATATCAAAACAGAGAGAAAGAGAGGGTTCACCTGAGATTTTTGTTTTCCCCTTTTATCCCTAGTAGATTGTGAAGCGGTTTTTGTATACACTATAGTAACCAAGTTGCAGGGCAAAAGAACTTGAAACCTTGCGTTTCCTGAGAAAAGGTGAGCCGCGCCGCACCTTTCGTGAAAAAGTAATAATAAATAAACAAAAGCCGAGTAGATATTACTCTCTTGCATAATTAATGATTTTTGTATTTTTTTTTTAAGTTTGTAATTTTTATAGAGTTTTATAAAAATTTTAATGATTTTCACATCAATCACGATTTTATAAATAATTTTTATAAATTTGAATTGTAATAGACATAAATAAATTTTTACAGATATTTACAGTTTTTGATTATTTTATAATAATTATTTTGATATTTTGTGAAAATTAAAATTTTTTATTTCGGTTCATATTAACAATGAATGACTACTCTTAATAATAATATTTTTTTAAAAAATAAAAAATAATATTATCAAATATGAATATACAGCTTATATATTTTTTTAAATGAATAATTTTAAAAAATAAATTTATTATTTAAAATAATCATTTGATTCAGTTTAATTTAATTTAATTCAATTTAAATATTTTTTCTGTCAACATATAAAAAATAAAAGTCATCTAAAATATTAAGTGAAAGAGTATTTTGGAGAGATTTTATTAGTACTAATATATAAAAAGACATTTAAAGTTTTTAAAAGTCTATTTCTTTAAAAATTAATAACTTTTTAAATACTAGTAAACTTTTAAAAATTTTATAAAAGTCTTAATTGAATATTTTTTTTTTTTAGAGTATTTAAAAATCTTTATTGAATATTATTTTAATTTCACATAATTTTTAAAAATCTGAATTGAATACGCTATAATTTTTTAAGTCTATAAAAATCTAGATTAAATATACCATTATTTTTTAAATTCATAAAAATTTTTAAAAATTTAAATTGAATATACCCTTAGTGTTTAAAATTTAATTTTTTAAAATTTAATTATAATTAAATTGTTCAATAATATTTATTTTTTAAAAATTAATTATTTAAAATAACAAATCAAAATTTTTAATATAATAAGTAACTAAGTTTGTCAATACTTTTATGATTTTAAAAATATATTATTCAACCCTTAATATTCTGTATTTAAATTTTTAATTTCATGAAAACACCATTTAAATTCTAGAAAAAACTAAAGTTTAATCTAAATTTTTCTAATAATTTACCAAAAATTGGTGAAAAAATAATTCTAAAACTCAATTTTTTTTTTTTGGAAGTTTGAGTTTATGCATGATATGGTGTATTGAAAATGGATCAGAATCTAACTAATGTCTCGTAGTGGTAAAATGATGTCTCATTTTTTAAAAGTAAATATAAGAATTCAAAATTCAGTGATAAAAATTAATGCAAAAAAAAATCCGATGTGTTGGTTTCTCATTTATTGGAAGATATCCATCGACTGTCCTAATAAAATTCTCCATTTTCTAAATTAATATTTCAAAAGTTTTTATAACAAGGAAATTTCTGTTTATATAGCAAGTTTTTTAAATTTTATCTTAATAAAAATAATTATATATGAATGTGCATAAATTCATTTGAAATAAATGCATATATCTACCTTCCAAATATGCACATTTGGCAGTGAACCGTTAAAAATATTTGTAATTAGTAAAACATTTAATGAAATCGTTTAAATTTATCATTATAAAAGTAAAAATAAATAAATAAATTATATATATATTTATTATTTTATTATCCGGACCCTTGACGTTATTTGAGATTATTATTATTATTATTATTATTATTATTTAGTAAAGTTTTTAAATTTTTTTAGTACAAGAAAAGAAATTGAAATACGAATATGAATGTAAGTTTTTAATAATAATAACTAATGCTATTATTATCCCAATTTTTTTTATTATTTGTTTGCTCATAATTTATTTATTCATTTCAAATATAATTGATTACATATATATAATATAAACTAAAACCATGAAAGTGAGAAACACAATCATAGTAGTCCATAACACAAGTAAAAGAACACTTAACAAAACAAGAGGTTGGGAAGTTCCTGAAAATAAAAAACGTAAAAACAGTGTGTTATAAGCATCACAATAGCTGATGCTGTTAGATTAGAGGCCCAATCATATCAATATCATTTTCCTACCCGCGTAAGTGCATATTGTGTATCATTACAAGAAGAGGGAAAAAGAAGAGGGAGGGAGTAATAGATGTCATGCTAGTGGCACGAAAGGGTTTCAAACATTATCAAAGGTACACAATTTTTGATCCAATCCTCAGTTAAGAAACATCGCACATCAGTTGCTCTTCTAATCCAAATGTGAAACACCTCCAAAACTTTCTGATTTTGTCCTGCACAACCATGATTTCCATGAACAAACGATGAAACATAGAAGTACACGGCATGTAAGATAAAAAAAACCATTGTACAAACAAACAAGACTTTATATTTGCATCAGGCTCCGCCAACTGTTTAAGATTTTCCTAAAAAGGTTGGATATAGAAAGCAGAGTAGAAGCCCTTTTCGCTGCATTCTAACAATTCAGCCCACATACCAATTAGAAGATTGATCAGAAACCATAGGAAATAAGTCATCACTCCATTCTAACAATAAAATTTTCCCGAGAAGGAAAATTTCCCTGCACAGGAGCTAAAACTAAATATAGAATTATTATGAAAAATAAAAAAGAAGCCTTTAATCTGATTCCATTTGCTCTTGCACTGAGATATCAAAATAAATATAGAGATACTGTCACAGAATCAAGTAGCATCTACAAAAGGTGATGCAAACTTTGGGCTCATACTTAATATCATGATTGGAAAAAATTATCAAGAAGAGGGTATGCGTTTCAGAGCCTTAAAAACTATTAGTAGCGATTTACTGCCAGAGAATAGAAACTAGGTTTCATATAAAGATATTGTATTGGCCAATAACCCCCAGTGCTAATCACCTACTACTTCTAATTGCCATCACACTGATATTAGAGTGGTTGGCACACAATCCATGAAGGAAATGCATGTCAACATAGATTTACATGTTAATATTAATCTGCAATCAAACCTTATAACCATTGAAGCACAAATTCTATAACCAAATGCTCAAAAACCATTCTTAAAAAAGCAGTTGATACTTACTTGTGATCTGAAGGATTAGGCATCAGTTCATAAACAATTGTTGCAACAACATCTCTCTTCAACTGTTAACCATAGACAGTATAAAAACTGCCATTCAAATTACTGATACTTCATCCAAAACATGGAAAAAGGATTAATAATACCAACAAACTTGATCTTTTCACAACGTTACCTGAGTGGCTTCACCTTTAAAGCCAATATAGTGTATCTGACTCATGTCCCCACCAAAATTATCAGGGAAATGCAATGTGATGCTTGCCACACTTTGAAATTTGGCATATCTACTTAAATAATTTTACATGAGATTAGAAATGGAAAATAAATGATGATCATACGAAACTTAATTGAACCGAAGAAATACAGTTACTAAACATGGTATGTTGGTAAATAATTGCCAGGAACTGTTTGTCTGATATGCATCATAACAATTTGGAATAATTACCTAGTCTGGTATTCTAGCACTCCTTGAAAATTTTCAACCAAATCCCACTCCTTAAAACAAAAGAAACAACTATTTAAAATACAATTTAGGGCTGAATTTTCCAAAAACTCACCAACAATCTAACATGAAATGATACCTGAACAGCTTGCATATTTTGAGCATCTGAGAAATCAATGCCATCTCGATTGATGAACCTACAATAGATTCCAAATAACTAATCAAGAAGAATACCATCCAAAGGAAAATTCCAAAATCAACATTACTTTCTTATATATTTGGTCTCAGCTTAGCAAGTTAACACAAGTACCCAATTATCAAGCAGGGGCAGAGAGAGGAAAGAAACAAGTGAAAAAAAAAAAAGACCATGTGTGGCCATGTCATTGGGGTGGGTATGTTGGGAATATATGTAAATCCAAGGACCTGACAAGACGGCCAAACAATGACAAACCAGAAATGCCAGTTAGCCTTGGTCGTAATGCCTCATCAGCGTTGCACTAGAAGTTCAGGTTGGAAGCTTGTCTTTATAGGAAGGCTAAATCTAAACACACAACTGTTGTTGAAGGAATGACTACACCGCTCAGAAATATAGAGGATGCACTTACACTCGCATCTTCGAAGGACTTGTTCCATCAGTACCACCAATAATAGAAATGCTCTTTATCTTAACATCTGATGTAAATCTATTAAATAAAAAATTACAAGTCAGGTTAATTGCTTATTGAATAAGAAAAACAAAATTTCCAAGGAAAGACTTGCAACTACACCAATGATAAAAGGAACTTTCAGACAATAACAACATAAAACCTCCAACATTTATTATTGTAGATGAGGGCTTCCTAAAACAAATTAAACTTGAGAATAATAAAATCCCTTTGCTCTGAACTGAAAAGGAGTCATTAAAGACAATTAAGGAAAAAAAAAACAGAGTTGACTCAAATTCCTCTGAGAACCAAGTGCTTGCAGTCAGCACCAGGATTTAGCCTTGAACAAGTTCCAAAAAGCCACAAGAGCAATAAGTACTTTAGAAAACAATATAATTCCAGCTAGGGCACAACACCAGGCAGTCATCATTGTGCCTCATACATCTAAGGGGGTTACAGCATTCGGGAATCCATTGAGAATATGGCAACAAAATAGACAATTCAGACTCTCCAACTAATTCATTTATTTGAAGTGACATTGTAATTCTTTGAAATGAAAATCACAAAGATCTAGAAACTAGTTAGACACTATATGAGAAGCAAAGATGCATATGAAAATATTTAAAATCCTACAAAACCACATCAATTTAAATCTACAATATAGAAACAATGAAATGATCACTCACGGGACGTAAACAAGTAACTCAGGATCACCCTCATTGCTCTCCAAGTGTTCCTGAAATGGAAGATAAAACACAAACCCTCTCAAAAGTAAAGCAATGTTCAGAATTAGATATAGGCAACATTAATATAGGAACAAGGAAAGTATTATACTCCAGAAGAGTCCAGGCGATGCTCCCAAGCTTTAAAAACTGACTTAACACTTCCATGAACAGCTTCATTCAGAGCAGATACCTAAAGAATAACAGAAATTGGAAATCGTAAGTGAGCTAAATTACAAAGGAAGAGAATATCGATTTAGAGATCATCAATTACGTACAATTATCAGCATAAGCCGTTTTTTTTAAAAAAAAAAAGAAGTTTCGAATTCGATTGATTTATAAGATACATAGCTTGAAAAAGGGTATAAAAGAGAGAGAGAGAGAGAATTGCCTTAGAGAGGTCTATGTGCTTGTAGAGAGACCAATTAGAGGAGCAATCGTGATCTTCGCAGCTATGATCATGTAAACACGCCATTTCTCACCTTCTTCGATTCTCAGTTTTGGCACCGATTACAGTTGATGCTTTTCTGATCTACGGACTTGCGGCTAATGGTGAACTATTAACGAGAGAAGTAAAGAGAGCCTCGTCTAAGTCAAAACGCACCGTTTCTTATATTGGGACCTTTTTATTGGGCTGGCTGGTTCGAACAAGTGGTATCAAAACTTTTTTCTGTAGCCCAAGTTCGGCCTAGCCCAGCTAAGTAAGCATTGTACTGTGTCCAAACCAAATTTACACCTTTTTATTCGATTTTTAGACAAGGGAGCAGGTCGTTGGGAAATATTTAAAATAGCTGCCAACGTTGTTTAAAATTTAAAAAATAATAAATAATTATTTAAATATTTAAATGATTAATTTAAATTTTAAAAATAAAAAAAATTTAAACTAAACATAATATATTTTTTTTAAAATAATATTTTCAAAACTGAATTTTTAACGTAAATACCCTGAATTAGTTTTAATGTAACAATGGCATGCTCGTTTGGCTGAGTTTTTGAGCGCTAATATGCGTTAGAATTTTTTATTTTTTTTCTTTTTGTGAAAAAAAAAAAAGGAGCTAAAACAGCAAACTGAAAGAAACAAAGAAAACTTAGACTATCATACTCCGACTTCTAAAACCACCAGGTGCATCTATATTCAACAAGTATCCTATGTTCTTGACAAGATCAATAGCTTCTTGTGCATCTGTTTCAACCAAGCAAACAGAGCTGAACAAACACCAGTATTATGATAAAAACCCGCAACCCAATTGCCATTAACATCACGAATCAATCCACCTGCTGTTGTACGCTCAGATCGCAAACCACTAGCACGATCGAAATTCAATTTCAACCACTTTCGGGAAGGTGGAATCCACCTGATATGCCTCCTAACTGGCTGAGGCTTGTTCAAAGCTTTACTCTTTAATATTAGTGAATTTTGGACCTCTCTAGCCATAGAGATTATCCTAGAAATTGGATCTTGATTGAAATTAATCTTGAACATTCTCAATTATAAAGAGGTTCTTCCATTTCCATAGCCACTAGATTGTAACACCGAATAGGATCGACCAGTCTATATTTTCAATCCAAATTCCCTTGATCTTCTTCAAGTTCCATGTAAACTACCCATATGAAGAGGTAGAGAAGAAATGAACCCACTCATCTTGCTTCACCAACTTTTGCCAAATTATTTTAGCAAAGACACAATCTCTGATCACATGTGGAGTAGTTTCCAGTGGATTATGACAACGAACACAGCTACTGGAACAAGATATCTGCCTTTTATGACAGAAAATATACGTAGGAAAATGCACAACCGCATAAACGTCCGAACATATTGTAGGAGAAATTATTAGACCCTTTCACTTCCATATTCCCTCCTAAATACCACATCACCAGACCTGGTATCACTTTCAGCAATAATCTCATAAGTGGACGTTACATTGAACTAAGAATTCTTTGCTAAGCTTCAAACCACTCGATCGTGCCCTTTCACACAAGGGGAGGAGAAATCGCAGCAATCTTCAAACAAACAGAATCAAGTAAGGCATGTCTGAATTTATTCCAATCCTAATTTCCTGAGTTCTTCCCAAAATCCCTTAATAACGCACCTCTGTCTTCAACTGTGATATCAACATTAGTTATATTCTCTAAGCTACCTAGACCACATAGCTAATTGTCCTTCCAAAAACGGATGGTATTGCCATCTTCCACTTGCCAGCCAACCCCTTGAAGCACATATTGCTAAATAGAACACGTACTTCTCCAAACATGAGAGCGTGCAACCATTTTTAGCCGGCTTGAAACAAAAAAAAAAAATAGAATTTTTAATGTATTTCCTAAAGGATCATTAATGTGTTTTCCTTGATTGATGTTTAATAAACTTAGTTTTTTATTTATTTTTTTTTTGAGAGAGAAATAAACTTAGTATTTTAAAATAGTATAATCTAATAGTAAGTACATATATAACAGCTGAACAATAAATTCAAATTTGATTCTTCATCTTCAAATGTTAAAAAAAAATAATAAAAAAAAAACTTAGTAGTTGGAGCAGAGTCTCAAAATTGAGAGATTACTATTAATGTGTAATCCTTTAATAACTATTAATATTTAATCATTCAAGTGCTAATTGTTGATCATTAACAACTAACCATCAATAATTAATTGTAACCTTTAAACCAAATAGATTTTATAATTCTAATCGCTATCCATTTAATAGATTAATGGGATTTTTTCAAAAATATCGAAAAAAATAAAAAATATTTTATTTTTATTGTTAAAAATTTTTTATTTTAAAAATACTACATATCTAAAAATATTTTTTACAAAATACTATATATTTAAAAATATTTTTTCAAAAATATAACATATACTAAATATATACCAAAAATATATCTTACATATATCAAAAAACAGCAAAAATGAAAAAAAAACAACCATAAAATTTAAAAAAAAAAGTTAAAAATAATATAATTGCGTAATATTCCCTGAATTAATTGATTTCAAGCGGGCCTAGTTTGATCAAATCCAAATATATATAGATTTGTTTTTTTATATTCATTTTAGTATTTTCCTTTCAAAATTTAAAATTATATATTAAAATTTCTATAAATTAATACTACATAAATTAATAATTTTTATTATATAATAATTTTTTATAATCTCGACTTGAGTTAATAAATTAAATTAATATTTAATTAATTAATATATCTTTTAATTAATAAAATTTATAAGTTCTAATGATATTAATTTATAAAAATTTTACTATAATTTATTTAGTGTAGTGCAAGTGAAATCAAAATTTAAAAAATTATAAGTATTTAAATAATTTAAATATTAAAAATATAATTAATATAAAATTCTAAAAGTATAATCTAATTTAAAATATTAAATATTAAAGTATGGTGAAAAATTATATAATTTTATAATGAAAAATTAAAATGTTGATTAAAAATTAGGGACTATTTAATATTAATTTTGTTTATTATTTTTTAATTTTTATTCTGACATTTTTTTAAAATAAATTGAGAAATCAAGAATAATAAATTTCATATATTATGAAAATTTATTTTTCTCTTTTAAGATATTATATAATAAAAATACATATGTTTTAATAATATTATTTCATTTGATAATTGGATACAAAAATAAAATACAAAACATTATTAATTTTGTGTAATTAACCAATAGTAGTCAATTTTTTTATTTTGTTTTTTAATTTCAAAACGCACCGTTTCTATCGTCTCTGCCTATCATTTCTTTCTTCCAAAACAAACCAGAACTCTTCTTCCGTTGCAATTTCCGAGAGAGATACAGAGATGGAGATGGTAGAAAGGACAGAGGGTTCAGGGAGGGGTAGATACGCACTGAAGCCGACAAGGATAAATAGCGAAGACATATTGTTTTGCATAGATGTGGACTCTGAATCGCTGGTGGAAATGAAAACCACTGGCCCTACTGGGAGACCTCTCACCAGATTGGACTCTATCAGGCAAGCTATCCTTGTCTTCATCAATTGCAAGCTCTCCATCAACCCCGATCACCGCTTTGCTTTCGCCACCCTCTCTAAATCCGCCTCTTGGGTACTCATTATTTTATCCCCTTCTATTTTGTTTGATGATTTGATTTGCTTTTGGTGAAGTTGAATTGCTAAATTACAATGAAATGGGTAAAATTTCCTACTCTTGTTAAAAGATTTATGTTGCTGGCCTGATATAATCTAATCTGGGCCTTAAGAGAAAAGAGCGTTGATGTTTCTTGCAATATTGAATTGGGTTTGATTTTATGGATGGTATCATGCACTTTCCAAGATTAGACTAGTTGTATTCCTTTATAATGTTTTCTGATGCATTAAATTTGTAAATTAGATGTGAATTCCCCTGAAATATGAACAAAAAATTTAATGGGGTTTCCTGAAATGAGACAACTTGTTTATTTAGCTGAAGTCAGGATCTTATAATTCATAAGGAAGTTATTGTATTCCTTGTTTTGATGTATCGTAGCTTCGAAAAGAATTCAGCAGTGATGTTGAGTCTGCATTTGCTGCTCTTAGAAAGCTCGTGGCTTCTGCTTCTAGCGGTCAAGCAGACCTCACTCATTTATTCCGCATAGCAGCTCATGAAGCAAAGAAATCGCATGCTCAAAACCGGATTTTAAGAGTGGTAACTTCTTTTTGGATTCACTGTTCTATATTCATTTTCACGCGCTTGTTGCTAAATATAGCTAAATATTTATCTTATCTGTATCCTTTAATACTCTGCACGATTGTTACTTGTGCAATCAATGAACTTGAACTCCATCGAAATGTTCAAAACCAGGATAATGGCCTCCTTTTATCTATATTCATGGCACTGACTGAATCTAGTTTGTTTCAAGTAGTATTTTGATAGCCCCCCTTCCAGCGGATGTCACTGTATTATTATTTCTGTCCCTTAATTCCTCTTGTGATCACTGCATTCTGAATCCTGACATTGTGCTTTTACACTCCATGGGTTACAAATACTGTGTCGGGTCAGATTCTTATCTACTGCAGATCATCTGTTCGACCACATCATCAATGGCCCATAAACCAGAAACTCTTCACCCTGGATGTGATGTACCTTCATGATAAGCCTGGACCTGACAATTGTCCTCAGGAGGTCTATGATGCACTTGTGGACACCCTTGAACATGTTAGCGAGTACGAGGGTTACATCTATGAGACAGGTCAGGGCTTACGTATCCTCCTCCGCTACATGTCTGTTCTGTTATCCCACCCTCAGCAACGTTGCACGCAAGATGACTTGGAAATACCCAAGTCTCTGGCAAAGAGATCACCTGCAGCTGATTCAGCAAATGGTGAAGATAGTGTTCCTGTATCCAGTCAATGAGACCATCAGCACTTCAGTTAATGAGTTCATGTTGCTTGTTAGTTTTTGCCAATATTTGTATGCTACTAGGCTTTGCTGAAAGTATAAACCTTCTGGCTTTATATGTGCTATTTAGCTTTTGTTGAAGGTGGTGAGATTGAGATGAGATGAGACGGGAAACAAGATTTAATATCACTATGTGGGTGTTTGGCAATTGAATTGCCAAAATGAGTTTTGTTAAAATGGATTTTAAAATAAGCTGGTAATTGTAAATGAAAAAAAAGAAGTAAAAAATCAGTTTGAAAGGCCAAAATCAGATTTTACTATAACAAAACGTGATTTTGGTCTTTAATGTCAAATTCCCATATCATATTTTAGTGTGGGAAAATATTGTGCGCTAGATCCAAACACGGCCTGGATCAATGAAAATTCAATTGAATTTTGACGTCTATTTCTAAACTGTTTTCACCTTTCATAACATTATTTACTTTTAAGTTAAATTTACTATTTAAATTTCCCAGTGATTCATAATTATAATTGAGGATTCATTTGAAATGGATATAAAACATCAATGTTTTAAGTATTTCCAATCCACACTCAAATAAAGTTATATTCACATTGAAGTTAAATTCAATCAACTAAAAAGAATAACTTATTATTCTTTGAAATTTAAGATTCATAATTTAAAATCATTCATCCAAATGAAAAAGGTTGAATCCATTTCAATTTTATTTATTTCTAAGCTATCTATTTATATCATTTTCTTAATAATTTCAACATTATTAGGTTCATTTAGCAATTGGCTTGAACTGGTATGATAGATTCATGATTGACATTTTAATTTTGTTCATCTTGAGGCTTGACTTTAACACATGGTTCTATCTTCACCACTCTGCCATTCCCATCCTAATTATGCAAATAAGAAACTTTTAAGTTGAAATGCTTGTTCAGTCAGCACTTCTTTACTTTTTCTATAATGTTTTCAATGGAATAGCGACGAGGAAAAAGAAAACTATTTCAATCAATGGATAAAAAAATGGGTGGTGTTACAATTCTTGATAAGATGTCATACTTATCGAAACTTCTTAATGCGATGGGAAAGATGAAATAATGCCTGAATTATCTAAGTCCACTGAACATGGGGAAGGATCTAATCTGGTATTGGATGGAAAAAACAAATTCAAAAGGTGCATAGAAAATGTTTGACAGAAGAGGATGAAAGAGATTGAGATTGTCATCGAAGCATGTTCTAGCAAAGTGCATCTACTCCATAATTTTAGAGCCATCTATTTATAAATTAGAATTGTATTTGATATATTTGTCATTTTCTGCTTGAATTCTACTTTATGTCGTTGTTTTAATTTTGTAATTCAACATTATTGAACAGATGGCTTATTTTATGTTGAATTGTTTAATTTATGCATGACGGAGCATAACATAGTCACAAATAGAAAATAAATTTAGATTTAATTCTTTTTTTTTAACGCTAAAAAAATATTTCATAATTTAAAATTACGAGAGTAAAAAAAGTGAGTTGAAATAATATTATGAATTATAAAATAGTAATAACCTTAATTTTTAAAATTTTTTATCTAACTGATGAGAAATATAATAATAATAATAATAATAGACTCAAATTTGAAACTCTTTATTTTAATGCCCTTAAAAGCAGTGATATATTAAAATATATTTTATTATTTAGGATATATTTAATTTAATGATAACGATCAATAAGCAGTTATCGATTAATAGTTAGTGTTTTAATTAATTATAAAATATTTAATAATTTGAGAATTAAAATTAAAATTATATTATATAATGATGTATTATGATGAATTTTAATTATTTGTAATTAATAATTTAATATTATTTGTAAAATATATTAGTAAAATAACTATATATTTTAATTAATTTATATTTAATTATGTGATTGTATATACTTTTTACAAAAACTAATTGTTGAGTTTAGAAGTTATAAATTTTACTTCTAATTTAAAAATTAACTTTTAGTTATAATAATTTATATCAGTGGTTGGATATTTAACTGCTGAGGGATTTTAAAAGTCAAATTGGCGTAATTTAAAAAACAGTGACATTGTTTTTGTCATTAAAGAAATGAAATTATTTATTCGAAAGAAAAGGTATCAATAGCTTCAAGGAAGTTTGAACAATAATATAATATTTGTAGTCAATGATTCTTTTTTGTACCCAAAGCTAAGTAAGTTGGATGGATTACATATTTATAGAAAAATTCTTATTATTTATAGAAGGCCTATATTATGTGGCATAATGGCTTTGCTAATTTTTCACATAAATATATGATTAAAGATATTTCAAGTACCTTTCAAGAAAAGAAAAAAAATTTATAGAGCAAAACCTGTCAAGATAGACTTGCCCTTTCATGGAAAGCTAAAGATGTTATCTTTGCAAAATGAATTAATTAATTTGTCTAAATGTTATTAGTATTAGTGTTTTTATGCTCTTTTTAATACATTATTACTAACTTCTTGTATTACTGATGTTTGGGAGATTTTTTAATCTGAATAAAGTCCTAAATCCTACTTGCTTTCAACCAAGAACTATACGACATTCATGAGGCTCCAATTATATAGAGTCAATGTATTGGTTGCCACCATCCAAGACTTAACTATAACCAATGTTTTTAAAATCAGACCGATTAAAAATCGGTGAAAGTCAGAAAATCAGAGATTTAATTGAACTCGAATTGGTTAAATTAAAAAAAAAAAATGATATACAAATATATGTATATATAATTTGACATTTATTATTTTTTGATAAAAATAAAAAAAAATTAAAAATTTTAACCCGGTCGAATTAGATAAACCGGTCTGATTCGATCGATTTATAAATTTTTTAATCAATTTTTTAAGAATGAATTTTTAAAAATTGACCGAACCAGTTTATGATTCGATTTCTGATTTTTTCAAATCTGCCGACAAGTTGGATCCAGTTTTAACAATTATGACTATAATAATAAGAACAAATACTCTTTAGGGAGGTCTCGAATTATAACTCTCTTTTTAATTAGATGTGCGATTTATTAAAAATATGTATGATGTTTTACAAAAAAAAATTCATATCTTCTAATATTAATTATTAATATTATAATTTTTATGAAAATAATATAATCACCTAAGATTGGTAAAAAAATTATTTTAATTGGCAAGTTGTACAACATTAATAAAATTCACTCCTTTGGGTAGTAGGACCCCACCACTAAACAATACCTTTCCCAAAATTAAGAGCCAACTAGGATGTTTTTAGAGTTGGCCATAATTTATTATTGATTAATGATATTAATTATTTTTATTTTTTGTTTACCTTCAAAAATTTTTGTTTTTAATGATCATATACAAGTAATGTTTTTCAAAATAACAATTGTAGTAAAAAATGTCAAACAAATTGTAAGTATTATTTGAAATCAATAAAATCAGTTAAAATAAAAATAGATTAATTTATCATCAAGGACAAAATTATTTGTAGGTCCAATTAATTCCGGATTACTCAATAAAAAAAAACTTAATAATTTATAAAAAAAAATTATTTGATCCATTGAAATTCATCTTTTTACATATAATTAATTTTTTTATTTATTTAAAATTATTTTTCTGACTTTATCTTTGTCTATCAAATAAGATTTGTCATAAATTAACTTAGAATAAAAGGAAATCATCTTCAAATTTTTTTCTTAATTTTTTTTTTTGGAGTTTGAGCATAGCATTTTAGCTTTTAGATTAAAAACAAATAATGTTTCTATCTAAAAAATATTTTCGAAACCTACTGTAATTGAAGATTTCTTTGAAATTTTTTTTTAGTTTTGAGAGGATGAGGAATTAAAATCTGAATTTAATATTTATTATGTACTATTATTAAATTATATCTGCGAGTGTGAGATTTATTTGAAGTAATTTTGAATTAAAAGGATATTGTTATGCATTTAAGAAAAATAAACAAGATGCTAATTTCAAAAAGTTTCACTTTCAATATCATTATTAAAACCTCAGCATGACTCCATATATATATATATATGCCATATGGCCTATGGGTCGCAAGTGCTTTTTGCATGCTTGCTTATGGGTATTCTGAATCATAATTCCCCTCTATAAGACTAGAATTTATAGTTAAATGATATTTTTAACTAATACCACCAATAGTTTACATCTTTTAATAAATCTGTCCAAATTCTTACAAGTTTTTAACTAATTCCAACTGTTGTGGTCCTGTGGATCTGTTTCTGATCTTCCCCCCCAATAGACAGTGTTTCAAGTTGGTCAAGGGTCAACTACAATTTTTCCTTCTTTTTTTTTTTCTCTAGCTTTTGAAGATTAGGTTTAGCTTAGTGATAACTCTTTGCACCTTTCACATGAAGATTTGAGAAAGTTTAGAATTTGAATCCTTAAATGCAATGTTTTCAAAATCGGATCGGTTAATGAACTGGTAAAAATAAAGAGTCAAAAATTCAACCGGAATTGAACTGAAAAAAAATCGATATATATGATGAAAATAAATATAATTTGACATTTATTATTTTTATCAAAAAAAAGCTAAAAAAATTTAAAAAAAAAATTAAAAAAACTGACAGGCTCGAACCGAAAAAACCGATTCGATTCGATCAATTCATCGGTTAATCAACCTGTTCGCCGGTTTTTTAACTGATTTTTTGAAACGAATTTTTAAAACTGACCGGACTAATTTTTGATTTTTTAGTTTTCCAATTTGACCGACTGAACCGGTCTGATTTTGATAACCATGCTTAGATGTATTACATAATAAGATTAATTCTTCTCCTTTAGTAATTCACACTAAATCAGTAAAAACACTCATCATAATATTAAAAATCAACAGGAAATTAGAAAAAGAAAATTAGGAGATTATCTATCCGATTTACAATAACATTTACTTCTTTTAAGTAGTGATATAAACTAAAAATATAAATAAATAAAATTAACTCGAGAATTAATTTGATTGATAATAAAATTTATTTATTTTTTTTATTAATAAAAATTCAATTATTAGAATCAATATTTAATAGGTAATTTATAAATATACATATCGAATTCGAGAATTCACTCATGAATTTATTTGAGAAGAAAATTTCATTTCAATTTGTGGGTAAACTGATACAAAAATATTATAATCTTCTATATATATATAAGGGTGTTGATATAGAAAAATTATGGGTCTTGAGATACTAATCCTACACGGTTACACTTACAGAAGTGACATCACATGCCTCTTTAAGTGAATCTTTGGGTAGTCTAAAATAATACCCTAACATTAAAAAACAGTGAATTATTGAACAATTTTGTGCTTTCAGTTCACTGGGAGCCACTTATAAGCTTATTTATAATTATTACTTAGCTAACATGCGCATTTTGGGGGGTCTTTAAATTCATGATTAAGGAGACTAATTCATTGGTCATTGGACTTCAATAAGTTTGGTGGAGAGAAATTAGAAAAAAACTAGTGCAAGTTGAGATGGGAATCTGCATATCCTCTGCATCTTCAGAGATACACCAGGCAGAGGATGGCCTTGAAAATGTTATCCACTTAAATGAAAATATTGCTTTTAATGGAATTGAAAGACTCGGTTCTCTTTTCTCTAAAGAAGGAAGCAAAGGGTTAAACCAAGATTCTGCCATTCTTCATCAGGTTGGTTACTAAATTCCCTTGAGATTCAATTATAAATGAATCTTTTCCCTTTTTTTTTTTAATTATATCTTTTTCTCTTCTTGAAATTGCTTGTTTTTCATTAAAAACTAAACAAACCAATTTTAACGAGCTTGTAACTCAATGATATTAAAAAAGTTTTCATGCTTGGAAAGTGCCTAATTAACAAAAACAAAACAAACCAGTTGATTTCTTGAAGTTTATTTATATTTATAGATTGTGTCGGTTGATATTTATATTTAAAGCTCTCTTTGTTTCGCGAAAAATAACATATTTAAGAAATATATTTTCTGAGAAAATAACTTAATTTTTGCTTTTTGCTTGATATACTGAAAATCAATGGAAAATTATTTTATGGGGTTTAGCAACTTATATTTTTCTTTTTCTTTTTCGTTTAAAAGGGCTATGGAGTGGAGGATGGAGACTTCTGTGGAGTTTTTGATGGGCATGGAAAGAATGGTCACATAGTGAGCAAAATTGTGAGAAACAGATTGCCATCACTGTTACTAAGCCAAAAGAATGCCTTGGCTAAGACAAAAACAATAGCACAGAGAAAAAATGAGGAAGATGAATGTAATTTAGTACCAAACAAGAATTTTTCTATATGGAAAGAGGCTTGTATCAGTGCCTTCAAGGTGATGGACAAGGAGGTCAAGCTTCAAGAAAACTTGGATTGTTCTTGCAGTGGAACCACGGCTGTAGTTGTTGTAAGACAGGTAATTATGAATTTTATATACAATTTCCTCTAAAAAAAAGGAGTATGAGGCCAAAAACAAATAACTCTAGAATTCGAATCTTTTTGGTTTTTTGAACCAGGGTGAAGATCTTATTATAGCTAATCTTGGAGACTCAAGAGCAGTGTTGGGTACCATCAATGAGAACAGTATAGTTCCTGTTCAATTAACCACCGATTTGAAGCCTGGTGTACCAAGTAAGACAATTTTTTCCCCATAATTCATTAGAAATTACAAATTTTCTGTACAGCTTTTAAGGTTTCTGTATGTTTACAATTTCTGTTGGAAATCATGAGTTGTAAAATTGAAACATGAGCCTTTGTTCAACTATCAACTGTCAATTGTAATTTCAGGTGAATCAGAGAGAATAAGAAAGTGCAATGGTAGAGTACTTGCCTTAAAGGAAGAACCACACATCCAGAGAGTGTGGCTACCCCATGAAGACTCTCCAGGCCTAGCCATGTCTCGAGCTTTTGGAGATTTTCTACTAAAAAACCATGGAATAATTGCGTTGCCGGAGATTTCTTATCGCCGGCTAACATCAAACGACCAGTTCATCATTCTGGCAACTGATGGGGTAAGCCCATTTCCATTAATGAGTGTCGATTTTTTGAGGCATTTTGTATATAATACAAAACTAATAGCAGATAATTTTCCCTTCCTCTGGATGTTCAGGTGTGGGATGTGCTTAGTAACAACCAAGTTGCATCCATCGTATGGGCGGCGAATAGTGAACAGGCAGCAGCGAAGGCGGTGGTGGAGGCTGCCACAGCCGTATGGAAAAAGAAGTTTCCTTCATCCAAGATAGATGATTGTACCGCAGTTTGCCTCTTCCTATATAAGAAGCAACGGGAAGACTTCATCTTTTAGCTATAGTTTGGCATCGCCTCCAAATCTTTTGGATGCAGCTTATATTTGAAAAATTGTGGCTATTAGGAACATATATTATATACATTCTCCTATGACTATGAAATGTGTAGCCAGATACTAATATAGGCAAAAGAATATACAAACAACCACTTCCGGTTTTAGTTGACCAGCAATGTAGCTAATGGATTCAGGATATGACTGCTAAAACTACATTTTGAAAAAATCATTTATCAGAAAATTGCAGGACAAGAAATCCACGTTTTGCTCTATTCCATCAGGATTGAAACCGCAAAGCAATCTGGGATCTAAAGATTTGAAAATAACCCCCAAAAATCATAAGATATATCTATACTAATTTCACCAGAATGCTTTCAGTGTACGCATCTGCTTATGTATACATAAATTGCAAGGAATTATTCAGTTACTGCTGCCACACTGCAGCATTTACACAAAAGAATGACACAAAAGGCATCAAGCTCCATAATTTGCACTGATTTCATAAATTGGCATCGTCTCTTAAACAAAGGCAACTGCCTTTTTGTCCTTGGTTCCAATAATCTATTTTGCAAATTTATATTGCAGCTCCAAACTGCAATGATCCTGCCCAACTTAAGAGGCATGATGTATCACAACAATCAGTTACAATAAAAGATTAGAGGCATGATGTATCACAACAATCAGTTACAATAAAAGATTTTAAGTGGCAAGAAACAGCAGATTAAGGAATCAAGAGTCAGGCTAAAAGCTTCAAATGTAAATTATGATACTCTCCAGTAAATTCTCATTTTAAAAAAATGGGAAGAAAAATTCTCCTTTTTCAGCCTCTGAAAAGATGTGAGTTATTCACAAAAGTTTTATAAAAAAGAGTGTCTCCAAATCCAGGAGTCCCAAAGTAAAGCCAAGCCAATATCCATGTTTCCCAAAAATCAGGCTGGATCATTTTTTGGGTCATCTCCAAGTAGGTCATCATATGAAACAGGTACCCTGATCCTGTCGTGAACAGATTTGTGCTCCTGTAATACATGAGAACCATCTGGAACAGTGGATGGAGCCCCATCAGTTAATGCAATTTCTTGAAAGGAAACCTCCTCCTTTTGCTCCAGTGCTTGCCTGATATTTTGTCGCTTAAATTGCTTCTGAAAAAAAAAAAAGATGGTGTAGATCACTACTTGAGAAATTAGAAATAATGCTCAAGTAGAAGCACAATGCAATACAATGCCTTGAAGAGCATACAGATGAAATAACATCTCAAGTTCACCATCTTATTCAGAATGACAAACAAGGACAATGAATGAAGGTTGTGAATGCAACATCATTACCACAACCAGCACTATCACAGACACCCCCTCCCCCACCAACAAAAGAAGAGAGAGAGAGAGAGAAATTATACATAAATCAACAAAGCATAATCACATATGCTGTGTGTATATGAGATTATAGAAGGGACATCACATTTGAGTAGCATGCTTGGATAGGACAGTTTCAACATATTTACTGGAATAATATGGTTACATACCTCAAATTCCTTGGACTTTTTCATTATCTCTTTGTAGGCCGCTGGTTCTCTCGTTTTCATGATGTTCCATAATACCCCACCACCATTTCGAAAACGTCTGCCATCAGCAGTCATCTGACCTCCACAAGACTGAATTGCATCTACCTGAAATCTCCATATTTTTAGCATGCACATCCACCAAAAATTGCACTCCCAAAAAACAAAACAAAGTGCACAAGGCAACTATGTCGAGAATATCAACTTATCAAGATGATGAGCCTAGTTATTGGTAGATTGGAAAAAAACCACAAGAACCAGATAAATAAAACTTGCTATTCATGCAACCACATCCAAGAAATAAGATTGTAATTACATATCCTTGGCACTTGTGGAGGGCAAATTCTATCAACCCATGAGAGTACTGCCACAATGCACAAAAGTATGGCAACAATATCACAAAAACTCCTTTAGAAAAAGCAAGATTGGTTGCAAATGTGTGATATTTTATGTATATGTTTTAACTTACGCAAACATGTATGTGATTGAAATATCAAATAAGGGCCCAAAAAAAAAAAGCAAAAGAATATGTAACCCTCACATGATATAATTATGATACAAATTTCAGTCAGTTCAAAATGTATAACCAGTTATCCATAAGATAAAAAATCAATAATAACTTCCAGATCCGAATCTCAATTACAAATCCATTTATCATCTCATCAACGTAAACAAACATAAAGGATTAATTTTTTTCAAGAATATTGGAAAGCATCTATTCCTATGGTTGTCTGTTAATCTATGCAACACTCATATGGATGACAGAAAATAATTGATGCACATACAAAGAGAATAAAGTAAAAAATAATAAATAAATAACCTACACAAAGACAAAATGATGCAGTAGTTCAGCCAAGTTATATCTCATCTCAAAGCACAGAATTTGAAGCAGCAAAATGCTATTGCCATGAAAATCTGCAAGGGTAGGGAATAAATGTACAGCATCAGATATTCAGAATGGCTCTAGATAGAGGGGACAATCATTGCTGGCCCTGGACCAGTCCAAATCAAATCTGCATGGGTAGGGAATAAATGTACAGCATCAGATATTCAGAATGACTTTAAATAGAGGGGACAATCATTGCTGGCTCTGGATCAGTCTAAATCAAAATTCTCACCTTCTCTATAGGAACAAATCAAATATCTCCTGCTGACACCCAAAAAGAAGGTGGTTTGTTTCTATATAATACTATCATCATGGGGATAATTAGGAGGCAATAAAGGGAAACAGATAAGAGAACAAAACCCTATCGACATTCTAAACGAAGAACGGATGGAAAACACAGTGCATTGGAGAAAAATGTTTGCAAAGCATGAAAAAAGAAGCCGAATGGTCTAAAAAAAATAGAAAAAGTACAGTAGGATAAATACACATTCTTAAAACAAGAAGATGCAAGAAAGCATCTCATGAAGGCCACTATACTCAAAAACTCAACGGAGTGGTTCTGCTAAGGATGAAGACCTTGGAAACTATAAATTTGCTATCCAAAAAACCATGGAATGCATATTTGGCATGAAAAATCAAGTCACAATCAAGATAACAAAATCAGTTATTAAACATCATAGTTCAATATCAATCTTGCTGTTTATAAACAAGAATCAAATAAACTTTACCTCTTTCACCATATCACTTAAAGCAGAAACTCCCAAACAACCTACAGCAGTATATACCATGTAGGATTTCTTCTCTTTCAAACGTCTACATATATCTAGCACAAACCTGCAAAAAAGGAATAGTAGGCATGTGAGTACACAAAAACATTGCAAGGATAACATGAATTCAAGGTTTCATCAATTAGTAATAAATGTAACAAAAATTCAAGCACAAATTCAACTTTTCAACAGATAAATTACTTGTTTATGTCTGTAACATTTGGCCCTGGCCCTGAACCGCCTCTCCTTTTCCTATTCCTCTTCTTATTTTCCCTGCGCCTCCGGTTCTTGCTTTGAGAGACTTGATTTCCGAAACTGTCATAACCGCCGCCGCCGTTGCTATGTCCCAAACCAATATGCGACTTCTGCTCGACCAGCTCCCCTTCTTCCACGTCAACCATTTCAACATCTTCGGCGTCTTCTAATGTGTCATCTCCATCAAAGATAGTTTCCAATACGCTCTCTCCGCCCTCCATGGAAACGGACCTTTACAATTGAAATCCAAACCCTAGATTAACGCTGAAAATAAAAAACATAGCAACATTCAATACATAATAAAACCAAAACTGGAATTATAAATGATAAGCAAATAAAATATAAATGGAAGATTGGAAGACAATAGAGATATATATGAATGTAGATAGCGCTAACCTGTTTGATTAGTATTGTGAATGTAACGAAATGGAGAGTTGGATCTCAGTTATGAGCTCTGCCAGTGGGCGACTGTACGTGTGCCATTTTTTGGGGTTTTCTCAAGCGAAACGACGAGGACGGAGGTTCAGTTTTGAAGGGAATAGCATATCCGCAATACGAATAACGATATCTCCGCACCAAACGAGGACATTTTTGTATTTGTCCTACTTGAATCTTCCACTGTCCAGTGGCCTAAGGTCATTTATTGGGTCAATATGGGCTATCACTTTGGGCCAAAGGCCTAATACTTTAATTAATGGTTGCTACTGGCCTAAGGCTTTGGGTGGGTACAAGACTGTCATTATCGTAATTAAAATTTTAAATTTTTTAATAATTAAAATATGTAAAATTATAATTTACAATCAATAGAGATTCTAAGGCTGTTTAATAGCTAATTATTTTTAAATATTTAATAAAATTATTATTAATTATTAGTTGTTAATATATTTAATAATTATTAAAATTAAATATTAATATTTATTTTTAATTTAAATATTATTTTTAAAAAATAATTTATTTTTTTACTTAAAATTTTTTTTTTATAAATAATTGTTATTTGATTACATAATAACTACCTAACAACTTGCAATTATCAATAATTAAACGAGTATAATGCAGCTCTTTGAAACAAAAAAAACTAATAACTGCATTAAAAATTTTTACTAAATATTCACTAAATATATTTATTTTTATATGTAAAATTATAATTTACAATCAATAGAGATTCTAAGGTTGTTTCACAGTTGATAGTTATTACCTAATAGCTAATTATTTTTAAATATTTAATAAAATTATTATTAATTATTAGCTGTTAATATATTTAATAATTATTAAAATTAAATATTAATATTTATTTTTAATTTAAATATTATTTTTAAAAAATAATTTATTTTTTTATTTAAAAAAAAAATTTATAAACAACTGTTATTTAATTACATAATAACTACCTAACAACTAGCAATTATTAATAATTAAACGAGTATAATGTAGCTCTTTGAAATAAAAAAACTAATAATTGTATCAAAAAATTTTACTAAACATTCACTAAATATATTTATTTTTACAACACATGTAAAAAATTAACAGTTACTGAGTTAGTAAGTTAGTTTACATCTTACTTTATTAGGATTTAATTTTTTAACTAAATTATAAATGAAAATTTTCTTCCATTTACACATTTTTTTAATTCAAAAATGAATTATTTATTTTTAATCAAATTAAGAAGATGAACTTAATACCAAGAGCGAAGATTAATATATGATATCATCGTATTGCCAAATAATATATTTTTAGATATAAATAAATTGGAAAGAAATTAGCACATTTTTAGCATCTTAATAAATATAGTTTCTTTGCTTTACACGGAAGGCGATCCTCCTAGACTCCCTACAAATCAAGATTTTATCACAACCCTTTAATATATAGTATGATTCGCATTAATTTTATGACTTATTTAATTAATTTATTGTATAATTTTTTAGATATACATGCAAAAACTTCATTTTCTGTATGATATTTCAGATTTAATTATAAGTAGTTTTGAATTATGACAATTCAATATATTGTTTATATATTGCCTAGGGGAAAGTTGCATATATGAAAATGAAACATTTGGACAGATTTTTAAATTAAAATATGTATAAGTATTGCTTGAATTCATGCCCACCACACAATTTGCCCGACCAGTATGATAATTTCGATGATGTCCAATTCACCATTATCCTATTTGTAACTGTAAGCAAAGAAAAAGGGCCGATTATGACATTACATCCCCATTGTGCTATTTTCCATTATTTCTATTATAGCGTCATCGGTTTGGTTTCATTGATGTGAACATTTTTATTAAATTAAATTAATTATTTCAATTTTAAATTAAATAATTATTATAATTAAATTATTAGTTTGATTTGATTTGATTTGATTTAATTTTATTATATTTAATTTATTAATTTTAAATTAATTTTTTTTTATAAATTATCATTATTTTAATATAAATTTAAAAAAAAAATATTAATAAGTGATAAAAAAAAATTTTAAAAATAGTTCAGTGTATAAAATAAAACTTATTTATTTTATTAATAAATACATAAAAAATTTATCTTTTTTTTTAATAATTAGACTCTTTTTTTATTTATATTTAGTTAATTTTCATGAATAATATTTTTTAAATTTTAAATTAATATTAGGTTAAAAAATATATAGGTGTATATAAAATAAAACTAAACATATATAATTGTAATAAAAAATAATATATATATATATATATATAACTTCGATTCGATTTGATTTAAAATTAAAAAAAAAAATAATCGTAAATCATACTAAATTTTTAATTTCCTTTAATTTTGAAACTGAAATAAAACTAAACAATCTATTGATATCAGTTTAAATAATTTGGTCCTTTTAGCTTCCACCATTAATTTCTATCAACCACTTGATAATAAGAAAGAAACATGAAAATTCATTTAATATATATATCTCGTATGTATAACTTTATAATAAATATATATATAAATAAAAATAGAAAAATATCATTAATATCCCTTAATATGCATGGTACTAAAAATTATACATTAAAAAAATTGTTAAGCAGAAATTAGACCACAATATATAGGCAATGGCAATAATCACATATAAAGTTCATTATATATATTTTTTTCTTGACCCTGCAATTTCGTATTGCTCAAATACTAGTGTAATATATATATAAAGTAATTTCAAGTTGATTAACGTATGAATCGAAATTAAATTCTCTTTCTGACGAGTTCATATATATAATTTTTAGATTTTTTTCAAAGTCAAAATTCTCAATCAGAACATCACTATTAGAATTTAAATTCCTGGCATCTTATATTGTAAAGTAAAATTTCAATCACTTGTCTCCTCTGTATATTTTCAAAAGTTTGGTCATGAAAATGAAAGTTTGTAAATAATAAATTGATTTTTCTATGTAGGTCCACAGTGCACTACATGCCCAACTTGCAGCAAAAGACATCAGGCATGACGATTGACGATGGAAATCAAATATATATACCACCTAGCTGTTCTGACATGACATGACATCTTGTTTTTATATAAATCAATATTCACCAACAGTCGAGTTATAAAAAAATAACCGAACAGTCTACATATGTCCTTTTAGGATGATATTGATTTAATTGAATTAAAAATTTATTATTAAATTAAATTAATCTTTACGATTTATAATTTTTTAAATTAAATTAAATTATTATTATAATCAAATTATTAATTTTAATTTAATTTAAATTTTTTTAATTTATCGATTTCAAATCAAAATTATTTTTTTATAAATCATCATTATTTTATTATAAATTTAAAAAAAAATACCTATAAAGTATCAGTAATAAAAAAATTTCAAAAATAATTTAATATTATATAATTTAAAATTTATCTATTTCATTAATTAACACACTCAGAACTTATATTTTTTTTAAAAAAATTAAATTTTTTATTTATCTTTAATTAATTTTTATAGATGATTTTTTTAATTCTAATTTAATATTAAGTTAAAAAATATAATTATATATAAAATCAAATAAAATGTATTTAATTGTAATAATAGTTGAAAACAAAAAATATATATATAGAAAATTTCGGTTTAATTCAGTTTGAAATTAAAAAAAATATTCAAACTGTAAATTAAATTAAATTTTTAATTTATTTTTTTAAATCAAACCAAATTAAATAAATTATTAAATATTAATTTTAATTTAATTTAATAAATTTTATTTTATTTAATCAATTCAATCGATTTGATTTTCATTATCTATCTATTCCTATACACTGTAATAATTTCTATATAAATCAAAATTCACTTTTTTCAAATTCAAAAAAATCACCAATTTATTTAATTTAATTATTCAAAATAAATGTTAATAATACCTAAGAGTTAATAGTTGATAATTAGTATTTGTTAGTTAATAATTAATTATATTACTATTAATTTAATTGTTAATATGTTTAATAATTATTAAAAATAAATATTAATATTTATTTTTTATTTAAATATTATTTTTAAAATAATAATTTAATTTTTTTATTTAAATAAATAAAAATTATTTTAAAAAATTTTAAATTAAATATTTTATAAATAATAACTATTTGACTATTAATAATTAACAACTATCACTATAAAAATCAAAAAATTAACAGTTATACTAAAAAATTTTATCAAATATTTGCTACGAATTTATTTATATTATAATAAATTATAAAAAATTATTAAATATAATAATAATTTAATTCTTATACTCCCATAAAAATAAATTTAAATAAATATATCTTCATTTCAAATACATATAAATCTATCTAATGTGACTTTCGTTCATTTAAGATTTTAGATTGGCCTCAGTTTTGATAAGGCTTGATTAAAAAAAAAATCTTAAACTTGGTCTCATTTTATAACTAGATTGTGGATGGCTCACTATTTGGGCGAATTTATTTATTTATTTTTATATTATTTAATATATAAAATAATATCTAATTAATAATTTATTAAGATGATTTTTATTTTATTTTAAAATTTGTAAGTTAAATTTATTTCATTATTTATTGAAATAAATAATTTCTATCATTTATTTGATTTTTATATGAAATTACTTGTGTTTATATATATTTTTACTTTATTTGTACATGTAGCTTTTGCATTACATATTTTTTTATATTCAATATAACCATATAACTAAATATATAAAACCAATAGTATACTAATAAAATAATTTATTAATTACTTTTATTAAACAACTATTATTTGATTTATTAAATTCATCATTAATTGCACTTTAATTCTAATTGAAAATCAATTTACCAAATCTAAAAATAAGTGATTTATTATTTAGCATTTAATTGATTTGAAAACACAATTTTTCTAATTTGATGAGATGATAAAATTTTATGCAGTTTTTTCCTCTCTCTCTCTCTCTCTCTATATATATAATTTTGTTAAAATTTTTTAATTTTGACAATTGTATATAAAATACTAAATTTCTATAATATTATCAGTTGTTTCTCAATTCGAACAAACTTTCCAGCAATATTAGCCTACATAACTATAATTGTTTTAATTACAGTTGTCACATCATCATAAAAAACTAAGAAAAATAAGAACTAATAGAAAAATATATGAAATGGAAAAGAAATCATTTCCATTTAATCTAAAATAAAATCTCCATCCTACAAATTAATTATAATTATAAGTGAGTGTTTGATAAAAATTTTTGATATAGTTATTAATTTTTTAATTTATAATAAATACATTATATCTGTTTGGTTAATAATAATAATTAGTTATTAAATGGTTAAAAAATAATTATTTACAAAAATTTTAATTTAAATTTTTTTCAAAAAAAAAATTATGCTTTTCAAAATAAAAATTAAATTATCTTTTAAAAATAATATTTAAATAAAAAAATAAGTATTAATATTTATCATTTATGGTTATTGAACATATTAATATCTAACAGTTAATAATAATTTTATCAAACACTTAAAACATTCAACTGTTAAATAACAGTTACTAAATATCAGCTATCAGTTATCAGTTAATCTGCTACAAATAACTAAACCAAATAGGGTTTAAAAAAAACTCGTTTGAATATGATGTCCCTTTGCCATGCAACCATTCATTTTTTTTATAGTTGCACTAATATAGCGAAAATCTTATAAAAGTCTGTTGGTTATATATGAATATCATATTAATAGAAATTAAAATTTATTAATTTAAAAAATACCGAAAATTGAAAGAGTTTCACAAAGAAATATTATTTTATTTCAATCAAAAATTGTCTTCAACCCTAAATCTTACATGATTATATAGAGTTAATAATCTTCAAAAAACTTTAAAAGTCTAATATGATAATTTATTTCGATAAGAAAATAAATCACTATATTTTTTTAAATGAGGAAACAAATCAAATTCATTTAAATAGGGAAATACATATTTATATAAATGAGGAAACAAATCAAACTAACTTAGATAGGGAAATAAATAAAAATTAATAAAATATCTTAAATATCACTTAAAAATAAGCTTCTTACTAAAATTAAATAAAAATTACAAAAATATAAATATGAAAAAACACCAACTCTTGTTGGTCTCCATAATTCTCTCTAGGATACAGAAAATTCGTTCTCGAATTTGTAACAACATTATTATCAAAAGAATTATTAGATAAAATAATTTTATACTAAACACAATGGTCATAAAATACTCATAAAAAATGTGAAATTTTTTAATTTTTCTTATGATTCACATTCAATCTGTTCAATAACTTTCAATATAAGTTTTAATTAAATTTTTTTTAATGAATTGAGAATTAGATGCAATAGAAAGATTAATGGACAATAAATTTTCATAATAATATTTTTAATTCTTGTAAATTAGTGTTGTGATCTGTTGTAATTTCCCGATATTATTATCATTCTCAATAAATGATGTAACTATCGCAGTAGATAATAATATTTATTTATCAGGATAATCATCAAATACTAGAGGTAAATCTCAATCGACATTTTACATTATTTATAAGGTATGAAGATTAATTATTTGATCTCTTAAAAACTCATTCATCCGTCGGGTTAATTGTTCCATCATTTGTGTCATACGTTCTTCCATATAGTTTATAATACGTTAAACCATCTGAGTTGTTGCATCAAGGTAATAAACCCCCTCTACAGGTATAGTCCGCACGTCCTCTATTTGGTGGCATGATTATCAAGAAACGAGCGCAAACTCTGATACTAACTGATGTAGCAGAAGTCTCTAAAAATCTGTTAATTCTAGATGACCAGACTAATATGCATTAAAGTTTATTGATTCAAAAAATACCGAAAATTAAAATACTTTCATACATAAATATTATTTTATTTCAATCAAAAGTTGATTTCAATCCTAAGGCTTATATGACTATATATAGTGAATAATTTTTAGAAAATTCTAAGAGTTTAATATGATAATTTTAAAATTAATAAGGTTTTTTTTTTTTTAGTATTGAAGAGGGAAAAATTGATTATGGATCTATTATTTAGAGAAATATGTACTTACTGTTAAACTATATTTAATTATGCCAAAATCAAGAAGATTAAAAGCCAGGACAACACAAAAAATAAATTAATTAAAACCGAGGCCAATATAATCCAACTTTATGAGCAAGCAGATTATCTAGCATCAGCAAAGAAAGTAGAGATAGGATCCTTTGATCTCTTTAATTAAATAAAGTTTTAATTTTTTAATATATAATTTATTTATTTTTTTATATCATACAAATTTTTATAATTTAAATTATTAAACTTTATAGTGTAAAATAATCAATCACTCCACTATTGAATTATAAATCAATGATATATTTAATTATATTAATTATTTTCATATTCAAATGAAAATTTGTTGGAAGATTCAAATAAGCTTTTTTTATTTAATAATAATTTGGTACCAGTGATATTATAATGAATAGCAGCAAAATATCAACTACGATATGCATCAATCAGAAAAAAGAATGATAATTAATCTCCATTAATAATTATAGGGTTTTAGGACAAGTAATATGCGATTGCTTGAAATATTACATCCTAGATATCTAGTTTGGAATATCTAGCATGCTGCCCCCAGCTAGCATATATAGGTTTACACTATGGTTAAATCAGTTAATGGACTCTTACCCATTAGGCCCACTACAAAGGTCCATTATCTATTATGGCTTATATTAGAACATATGTTAGCGTTATTTAATATACCCAACAATCTCCTTCTATGTTCTACATATAACACTTTTCAATAGATAGATAATATAATGTTCGAAACAAAATATTGAATCATTATATCATAAAAAGATTCATTACTCAGAATATGAATTCTTTAAGCATACTATCAATTTTAGAAACAAACTAAATTGATGTAAATAAATTAAATATATTTAAATAATAAGTATACCAACATAGAGTTTTAGAATTTAACTAAACTCAATCAACATGGGGATTTTCACTTGCAAGTGAACTATTTATTCAACTGAAAGAAAATATAATAGTCTCCCACAATCCAGAGCTATAGAGGAATTATTCATCAAGTAGATCATCCTCATCAGAAGTCCAGTTCAGCTCTGCTTCTTTATTTTCGTCATTTCCTGTAAGTTAGCAAATATGAATTTCATATGAATTCAATCATTTGTATAACTCTTTAAAGTGTCTAGATCATCTAAAAGAATTTAGCACAATACCACAACGACTGAAAATAATAATATATTAATGTCAATTAAGCATCAATACCAACAATACATTAATGTCAATAATAATATCCATCAATGTCAAAACCAATAAGCATCAATGTCTAGTTTCTTTATAAGAACAAGACCTAAACAATTTCTTTTCCAAAAGAACCATTTCATGTTTTTATATGAAATGTTATAGCTGCCAAGTCAAATCTAGTTAAGCTGTATCATCAAGTATGAAATGATATAACCGCTCAGGATAGAACATCCAAATGGAAATAAATTATCTAATCAAATGTGGAATGAGACAATTCGCCCCAAAAGGATATATTATCAAATGTGGAATGATATATTGACAACTATAAGCATTAAAACATTATCAAGTGTTTATCTTAATCACCAAAAGGAGATTCGAAAATTTAAAATAACACAGATGTAGGTTAATGCTTGTCTCATATAGCTATTAACTCCATTTCCCCCATAATTTTGAATATTGATCTTTGTTCAAACCTTTGGTGAGTGCATCTGCAATATTATCCTTCGATCGCACATCAACCAAAGTGATAATACCTTGTTCTATTAGATAATTCAGCGTTGCATGTTTCAGCTTAATATGCCTCCTCTTACCATTAAAGAGTGAGTTTTTCACTACTGAAACTGTAGCTTGATTATCACAGAACAAACT